>CAUHTR010007971.1:0-101925 GCA_959609185.1 Schmidtea polychroa
AAACAATTGAGAACCGGTTCGGCCGTAAAAAAAATCAAAAATTTGTTATCGTTTTTATTTCAATTCATTATTTAATTTCATATATTATTTTAAATTAAAACAGTTAAAAAAAGGTGATAGAAACAGAATAGTTATTATTTATATATATAAAGTGTTTAAAATTATTTCAAATATTTCCAAATTGAAATTTGATTATCATTATAGTTTATTGGTGCAGGTTTTTTTACTCTGTTGTCATTTGCAGAGTGATTCTTCCTCAACCAAGTTTTAATAAATTGTTCAGGGTTCCATATGTCCAAAGGAAGACCAATTAAATTTATTACCATGAGATTAGCAACATTTTGAACAATTAAACGGTTTCTTTTTTCGGAATATATTAGATTCATTGTAGAAAACCCTCTTTCTGCTTACGCAGAACTAATCGCTACAGTATTGATAATGTTTTTTGCTCTTTGTATTGATTTTGGAATGACAAAATTTCGCGATTGCTTATAACATTTTCCAAAAAGTCACGGAGGTAAAGCATACTTCGGTAAATTCTTTGAATTTCGTATTCGATTGTTTACTTTTTTTGAAAATTTTTGAATTTCCTATGCAATTGTTAATTTTTTATTTTTTTTGATAGTTTTTGAATTTCATATGCGATTATTTACTTTTTGTTTCATGCTAAATTGTTGGTAAACACTGCCGGTTCTGCGAACCCAAAAACTTTTAGGAAACGGTTCGCACGAACCGGTGCGAACCGGCTGAATCCCACCACTGATGGAGTCACATAATAAAAATTAAATAAAAATAAAGCTTAGAAATAAATTATATAATAAGTAATAAAAAATAACCATTAAAAATAAAAATTAAATCAAAAAAAGTAGATAATAATAAATCTTGGTTGATGTTTGTTGTTGTTTAATTAATGCTACATCAATTAAAGGTATAAAAAAATTATTTTTCATTTTAAATTATGTCAACAATGTTGGAAAAAGTAAAATATGATCATTTTATTCTTTATTAATTTTTATTTAGAATATATAATCAAATTTTTGATTGATAAATTAAAGGAAATATCTAATGTAAAAATTAGAGAATTTATATTCAGGCGATAAAATTAGTGAAGAAAATATGTCATATACAGACGAATCTGAAAATGTTTCCAAACACGAAGATGATCGTAATGATTTACCTAATGAAGAAATTAAGTCATGTATTGGAAAATTCTACAACTGATAAATCCCAAATGAACCTAAACAAGAAGATGAATCTAATGATTTTCCTAATTGTATTGATCAAGTTGTTGAAAATATTATGAAATGAAATTGTAAAGATGAAAACTACACATGTAATAATTAATAAATTTAAAACTTGATTTAGTTATTTTTATAAAACAAGTTAACATGACATTATTAATATTATTTAAAAACCCCAAACTCTAATAAAGATTTATTAAAATTAACATTTCTTCTTCATTGAATTCTATATTTTCATTCGTTCTCTGAATATGATCTTATCATCAAACTTGATTTTTGAAAATCTCACATTATAAACCCAAAATAATTTATACAAACTTACCTTAAATTTATATAAGTAATTGGACAATACAAATAATTTAATTTGTATTGTAAAAATTCTACAGGCCTTTTCGTATATACTTTTTTGTATATGATTAAAGTTTCCAAAGATAATGTCTCTTTAAATTTTCGTTTTCCAAATTCTAGAGCGGCATCAATTCTTATAAATAATTCTTATTTTATGTTGTATACCAAGGTTGTTTTGGATTTGGATTCATTCTTTCAATGTCCTTATTGTGATCCGTTTCTGTTTTGGACTTTATTGAAATTTAATTGCTTCCTCTTTGTACATTGAAAGGTCATCCTTTTGATCATCATTCTTTATGACATTTGCTTTCTCTCTCTCTCTCTCTCTCTCTCTATATATATATATATATATATATATATATATATATATATATATATATATATATATATATATATATATATATATATATATATATATATATATATATATATATATATATATATATATATATATATATATATATATATATATATATATATATCTTTCCTAGCGAGTTGGTTTTTGTATAATTCATGTGTTGGAGTAACTACATATATTTAGATTCTTAAATATAGTGGATAAATTCAATCTTCTTCCGGATACTAGATTTCAAATTTGGTGAGTCGCATTAAATAGAAATATATTATAATAATTCTTCTGCTTCTTTTTACCCTTGGTCGTGATAAATATATCATCATATCTTGCGTAGAAACCAATGGGTTGTATGGCACTCAGTGTCTGTCGCTAGAGGTTATTCGTAAAGATGCTTGCCAGCAAAACTAAAATTTTAGAACTCATTAGAAGACTTTTAACTTGTTTATATATCTTTATTTCAAATGTAAAATAGGGGTTTAGGAGTATTCTTGGTGTTCATTTAATTTATTATTAAATTGTTTCCTTAAATTTCTATTTAACCATTTTAATTTTTTGTTAAAAAATGTTTTCCTAAACCTTATGCAATATTATTGTAAGATGATATAATAATTTCCAAAGAATTACTTACATACCCAGGTCACTAGACCTTTATATCTATTGAATGATGCGGGAATGCTTGTATAACTAAATTAAGTAAGTATGTTTGTCTTCTGTGTCAACAGTATCACTTAAACTAATAATTCTCCCTTTTGTAGATTACGCAATTCAATGTATTATAAATAGTATAACGATTGTGTGTTCCGGTTAGATTTTTGTAGTGAATAAATATTTCTGTGAAGCTATGTCTTTTTCTAACATGGCGACCACGCCAGGACTCCAGAACTATATCAAGCCACCTAATCAATTGCTGCCAAATGGTGATTTAGAAATTTTTATTTTGGAATTGAAGAGATTTTTCGAATTCACTCAACAACCGCAAGAAACTCAAGAAATTTTTACCAAGGCCTTTCTGTCGGTAGAGTTGATCCAGAAATATGAAGAAGTACAGAGCGATTATTCAGGCTATGAAGAAAGATTAAGAAAGCGTTCGAGCCAAGGAAAATCTAGCCATGGATCTAGACGCAGCTTTAAGATATCGAAAAGGAAATGACTCGTGCACCGAATTTTTCAATAAAGTGGAAAAGCTCGTCGACAATGTTCTTCGACACAAATTAACAAAACCGGCATTAATGTTATTTTTAATGCAGAATGCAATGGAAGATATGGAAACAAAAAAAGAATTGAAATTAAGAGAAGTTAAATCAGTAGATAAGGCCAAGGAAGTGATATCAAGAATGGAAGAAATTCAAAAAGAGCTTTCAAGTGAGCAATCATTAGCTTCTCTACATGAAAATAAATCATATGCGGAGACAGTCAAAAGTCCGAGAAAAACTCAGTTGTACCAACAGAATAAGACGCCAATATTTTCTAACTCTAGAACCAATGAGGCCGCGAACTTCAATATGCCAAATAAAAGTGACTGGAAGAACGGGACCAGGCGATTTAAACTGCAGAGATGTTGGGCGTGTGGAGAGCAAGGACATATTCGAGCAGAATGCCCAAACGTAAAATGCTCTCAATGTTCCAAAAATGGTCATTTCAAGCATCAATGTTGGGACATCAGAAGAAATTCAGTTAAAACAGAAGCATATTACAACGGAAGAAATTATGATAGAAACCAAAAACAATTTGGATCCAGAGGACAATATCAAAGCAGAAACCAATCTTCAGACAGAGGACCACATCGAAGACAATGCAATGCGATATACGACTACGAATACGAGGAAGGAGAGCTGATTCAACAGGATGACATGCAAAAAGATTGCGAACAGCTAAAAGGGGAGGCTCCAGTTTCAAGGGAGTTGCTAGGAGCCATAAATTTGGTTTAAGTAAGTATATTGTTGACACAGAATGTTTGAATTTGAATGCTTGTGATTTCAAGATTTCCGTAATGAATGAATTTAAAGATGATTTAAAATTAATGATGTAATTATGAATGATTGTGAATGTTTTGACTTTGAAAATTATTTTGAATATAGTTTTTATGAAATTAATAACAAAATTGATAAGATTATGAGTATCGATATAATTAATAATAAAGTTAATGAAAATAAAGAAAGACCTTTTGCACCTAAATTCGTTTACGAAAGAATGAATGGCAGACCTAGTGTAGGTATTTGGCTGGAAAATAAAATAAAAGTTGATTGTCTTTTGGATACCGGGGCTAGAATAAACGTGATTAGCGAATATGTTGTTAGTAAATTAAAGATGCGTGATAAAATAGGGGAATCCAATATTATGGTTACATGTGCAAACGAGAGCACACTTAAAATCATAGGAACAATATTACTAAAAGTGAGAATTTCGGGATTAGAATTGGTAATAAGATTCTTTGTGGCAAATAAGATTAACCCGAGCGTAATTGCAGGCGTAGAAATGATGAATTGTTTTGATATTAAATTACAGGCAGTAACTAAAGTAAAATTAAAAAATCAATTAATGAATTTAGAGGAAAACAATTTGAAAGGAATTATCGACCCAACGATTAATAAATTACTTAAAGAATTTTCGGATATATTCATGAAAAATAAATGGGATGTAGGAAAAACACAGTTAATTAAACATAAGATAGTTACTAGAGGTAGCCAGTGACAATTAATCCTAGACGTCAGCCGATTCATATTGCTCACAAAATACAAGACATGCTAAAAGACATGGAAGAAGCAGGAATTATAAAAAATGTGACTCGGTGTGGAATAGCCCATTGGTATGTGTGTTAAAAAAGAATAAATCAGATATTAGAATATGTTTGGATTTTCGGGCACTAAATGCAATTACGGAGAGACCTCGATTTCCAATACCAAATATTGAAGAGATGATGGATATCCTAAATGGAGCACAGATATTTAGCACTATCGATCTTGGTAATGCTTATTATCAAGTGGAATTAGAAGAGGAATCAAAAATAAAGACTGCATTTTCAACAAAAGATGGTCAATATTGTTTTAACCGAATGCCTTTTGGAATTGCAGCTGCTCCAGCAACTTTAAAAAATTAATGACTCAAGTTTTGGGTGATCTTAATTGGAGAGAAGCAATTGTTTATTTAGACGATATCCTTATATTTGCAGATAATGAAATCGAACATAAAAAAAGACTAGAAAGAGTTTTTCGAAAGATTCAAGAGGCTGGTTTGAAAATAAGCTTAGAAAAATGTTGTTTTAACAAACTAGAAATAAAATTTTTGGGACACATTATAAATAAAAATGGTATTAAGACAGATTATGAAAAGATAAAAGCAATGCAAGAATATGAAAAACCAAAATGTATTAAACGTTTAAGAAGCTTTCTAGGCTTAACAAATTATTATCGAAAATTTGTTAAAGATTACGCCAAGTATGCAAGACCATTAGAAAGGTTATGTGGGTCTAACAAAGATAAACTTATATGGACTGAAGAATGTGAAACAAATTTCAACACGCTAAAGAAAGCGTTAACGTCTACCCCAGTACTAGGATTTCCGGATTTACGAAAAACCTTTATTTTAGATACAGATGCTAGTTTCGATACGATTGGGGGAGTGCTTTCGCAGTTGAGTAGTAATGGACAAGAACAAGTTATTGCATATGGATCAAAGACAATGAATAAGCACGAAATCGGTTACTGCATTACGCGAAAGGAATTGCTTGCAATCTATCATTTTACTCAGCATTTCAAACACTATCTAGATGGAAAAAGATTTACTTTAAGAACCGATCATAAAGCTATAACCTTTATGATAAATACAAAAAAGCCAATTACAGCACAATTCCAGACATGGATTAACTATTTAAGTGGGCTAGATATCAAATTAGAATACAGAAAAGGAGAATTGCATGCTAACGCAGATGCCCTATCAAGGAAAGACTGTACTTCATGTAGTCAGTGCCAAACAGTTCATGAAAACGCCAAGGGAGATAAAAATAAAACTAAAATATTGGCCATAGAAAATATGGACCAAGAAATAAAAGTAAATAATGAAGGTATAATTTTTAATATACATAAAGACTTATGTCACGCAGGGGTAAAAAAAATTTACGAATATGCACGGAAAAATATGAAAATGAAAATTAGTGAAAATGAAGTTAGAAGAGTGATTGAAAATTGTGAACAGTGTCAGAAACGGAAGACGTGGACAAGACGAACAAAAGAACCGCTGATTAAACAGAGTACAGATGAAGTTTTCAAAGAGATATTTATTGATTTCTGTGGACCATTTAAGAAAACAATTCATGGAAAACAATATATTTTAGCTATAATTGATCAATTCAGTAGGTATATATCATTGACGGCAGTTGCTCATCAAGATGAAAAGACGACGGCAAAGATTTTAAGAGAAAATTGGATTTTGAAATTTGGTGCCCCTAAAATAATTCACTCCGATAGAGGAAAAACATTTGAATCTCAACTCCTTTTAGAAGTGTTGAAAACGCATCATATTACAATAATATATTCAAGCCCATATCATCATAGTACAAACGGTTTAGTTGAGAGGCAATTTAGAACTATAAGGGATGCAATTGCAATTACGTTAAAAGACAAACGGCATAAAGATTGGGCAGAAATATTGCCAGATGTGGAATTTATGTTAAATGCGACGATACAGCAGACAACCGGATTTTCGCCCTCTGAAATAATATTTGGGCGGAATATTTGTAGACAATGGATGGAAAAAGAGAATTTGGATATACAAAATAATGATGCTAATAATCGGAGAAGGGAGATCGTGGAGGGAATTAAACATAAACAAAACATAGAAAAGAATTTAATGACACAAAATTATAGGAATTTTGAAGTTGGAGACCAAGTATTGGTTAAAAAAGAAAATACTAGAAAGATGGATGAACGTTATGAAGGGCCTTATGAAATAACTGGAAAACGACATGACAGAAGCTATGTTTTAAAGAATAAGCAAGGCAAAGAAATAATTCGAAATGTAGAATGGATCAAAAGTTTTAAATGGAGGGGGATGTAAGATGATATAATAATTTCCAAAGAATTACTTACATAACCAGGTCACTAGACCTTTATATCTATTGAATGATGCGGGAATGCTTGTATAACTAAATTAAGTAAGTATGTTTGTCTTCTGTGTCAACAGTATCACTTAAACTAATAATTCTCCCTTTTGTAGATTACGCAATTCAATGTATTATAAATAGTATAACGATTGTGTGTTCCGGTTAGATTTTTGTAGTGAATAAATATTTCTGTGAAGCTATGTCTTTTTCTAACAATTATTATTTAAAATTTTATATGACTTACCTTGAAATAAAATCTATATTTATTTTATTTGATCAAAAATTAAAACAACTGAAGAGGCCGAAAATGGATTTAAAAAATAGACCAAAAACCACTTGAAAATTGAAACCGCTAAATTTCGAGAAATTGAAAAGAATTGTCTATTAATTTATTGAAATTATTTAATTAACTCATTAAATCATAACTGTTGCATCATTATTGTTTCCGTTTATAACCTTTGCACAAGTTATGACAAACTAATAATGAGGATAATTTCCTTGAAATATATTTCATGTGTTTAGCGTGTAACTAATTTGAATAAATTTTTTTTGTAAACGACATTGAGAGCGATCATGGAAATATTTGCTTCAGCAGTCAATGTTCCCACGAACGCATGGTCACTTGATCTGGTGATTGTACTGACATTGTTGATGAACTTGCATTTGGGCATGTCAACTCAAGTATAGAACGATGTGAAGTATTGGAATCTTTATCTGGAATAACTTTGTTCATGAACTCTTTTAGACTGAAGATGGATGGGTCTGTCCGGTTCTCGTAACGAACTTTATCAGGAGAATTATTAGAAAATTTTCTTAGGTTGAATAGGTATTGATGATCAAACTCATCAACAGAGAGATCACAGCTAGGAAAACAAAGACTTCAGCTACTTGAATGTTTGGCATATTTTCATTTATTGGTTTTGATGATAGTTAACTCTTGAGATGTTGAATAATTCATGAATTGTTTTATATCGTTTGTTTTGCTTTTGAAAAGAAAAGATTATTTAAACAATAATTTTAATTAATTTAATATATTTTAAGTTTCATTATTAAATTGATATTTTTATGAATGTGGAAGTCAGAGGCACTACATGGTGTCTTAATGATTTTATTAATCTTTGGCTTTCTAACAGTTCCAATAACTAATTTTGAATAATAATTTTTTATATTTAACATAGGAACAGTTGGTGAGATTGGATAAGTTATACATCATTTTGTAGAGAAAATTCGATTTCGGAAACAATAGGAATAAAAATGTCAAATTGTCGATTAAAATTAAATTTAAAAAAACTTATCATTTCAAATATATTTTATTACCATTTGTATGGAAAATCGATTTTCAGATTATTTTGAAATCGAAATATCATGTTGTCGATTAAAATTAAATGTTATTGTAACATTTTAAATTAAATACCCAATATAAAGAAAATAGCGTGCCAGAAACATTGAGGCTATTGGAGCAATAAACACCAAATGAAAGAATAAAGATATATATTGGTCTAATATTAATAATAATAATAAATATAAATAAGTAAGCGACACAATCTGGTCACACAGCCGGTTACTATCACACCCACAAGATTATGGAATATTGTTATCGTCAAAGGCTAAACAAGATACAGTTGCGAATTGTTGTCCTCATTTTTTCTAACAACATTCCCGTTATTGGCTGAGAAGACATCAGATCTTGTTCTCTGAAAGGGGTTGTTACCATTGAAATTAGACGATTCGTTAATTTTATTATTTTGATTAATCCACTTGTTGGAGTTACTGCGACCGTATGTGTCATTTTGTTTGAGATTGTTTGGGGTCATGCGCATTAAGTTTCTTGAAATGGTATCTCCGCTATCAAACGACGCCAATGACGAATGATCATTGTCGATTTGTTGTCTTCTCTTTGCCAGAGCTTGTCGAAGATGGGAATCGAATTCTAAAGGCTGATTCATCATAGTTGACGATGGCTTTGGTAAAGTCTTTGTTTGCTTGAGGATTGGTTTAGGAATATTACTGACTGAAATAGTATTTGGAACATAATTTGATTGAGAAGAAATTTTCATTATTGGAGGTGGTCCGGGCGGTGGTGGAGCAGGCGGTGGAGGTGGGGCGGCAAGAGGAGGAGGAGGAGGAGGAACTGCACCAGTTGGAACATTTGAAACAGAGAGGCATGCCATTCCTTGATTAGAATCCATATTTTCATCTGAACATATTGCTGAGGCTGGATACGTTTTACTTCGTTTCAATGTGAAATCATCTACTAAGTCCTTTTCGATTTGTTGTCGAGGTAAAAAGTCAGATAATGGAGGTGGTGGCATAGGATAAAACGAATCCGTAGATAAAATGGAATCTGGTCTCATCTCATTAGACGCAATTGTATTCCGACGAACTCTAATTCCGTCATTCATATTCATTTTAGATTGTGAAAGAATTGACGGAGAAATTTGATTATTTGTCATTACTGATGGAGTATTAAAAACTGGTTTGTAAGGAACAATCGTAGAGTTCTAAAAGAAAGATAAACCATATTAAATAATAAAAGTATCAAAGAAACGCAAAACCAAAATCGCCACAATACATAGAAGATGTCAAAGTTAGAGATAATTGTTGAAACTCTTGAGTTTGTTACTTTTGTAAAACATTTAGATAAGAATGAGCAAGATAATAGTAATAATAATAGTAATAATAATAGTAATAATAATAATAATAATAATAATAATAATAATAATAATAATAATAATAATAATAATAATAATAATAATAATAATAATAATAATAATAATAATAATAATAATAATAATAATAATAATAATAATAATAATAATAATAATAATAATAATAATAATAATAATAATTCATAGTCTCCTTGTGGGTTCATCCTTAACTTTGACAGTTTTTTTTGTCAAATTCAAAAAGTAATTTTAAAAAATTCTGGTGTTTTTGATATATTTGATATACAAGCACAATGTGAATGATATTGGATTTTTATTAAAGAAAATTGAGACTGTTGGATATATATAGATCATGGCATACATTTATATCCGCGCACAAACAATATTGCGACCTGAAAATCGCGACTTGTGAGCAGAAAGATTACATAACAACAAAATACATACAACTAAAATACTTACAATCTCAATCATAGTGATTTAACTATTTTAATATATTATTATTAATAGTTTTGCTTAAATAATGTTAGGTTTTATTTTGTTTCATTTTATAGTAATTCTTCTTGATGATATTTTTATATAGTTTGGGGAGAAAAATAATTAGTAGATCGGAAAGGTTAAGAAAGACAAGTTAAAGCTAAAAAGTTAGGAATTGAAAAGGTAAAAAAATAGAAAAAATAAAAATAAAAATGAAAGAATAAAAATAATTCATTTAATACATCACTATGACTCGCGGTAATGATCGACGCTATTATTAATTGGGTGACAAGCCACTTGATTAGATCCCGGTTGGGATTTAATCTCTTACAGCCGTTTATTTCATCTAATTTGCTTTATCTACAATTTCCTGTTTTTATACTAGAGACGCAATATATCAACATACTATAAAGTTTTTCGGTGAATTTCTAAGATAAAAGGCTAAACCCTATATTAGAGCTGTATCAGATTTGTAAGGCATTTACCATATGTACGATAAATAAATAAATCAAGAAAGGATAATTTAATAGTGTCCAAATATAATGATGAATTAAGTTGTGATAAGTTAAATGAACAAAAGTTACATCACATTAATAAGAAATAGCTTACAATATTCATTATAGGATAAATATTTGGATTTGCCATTGTATTGGATACAGGCCGATTCATACTTCGTGAAAATGTAGACATACGCTGGCTGCGCAATTCTGAACTAATGATACTAGACTGATCACTGGAATCGTCCATGCTTGACATGGCATAATCTGATTAATAAAAATATCATAGTATTTTTGTATAATAGCAGTAAATGGCATTCATTGATATATGTTTGGCGCGAGTTGCAGGTGGTTCGCCATCTACGGGAGTGCAATTTACAGGCATAGTGCGAGCCCAATTGGAGCGGGTTAGGGTTTTCTAGCAAAACTTGTTTCGGTGAATAATAATAATAATAATATTTTGGCAGAAACTACATTTTATATGTGGATTAGTATAAATATTTCCCATGTCATTTGGCCGATAGATGTCGTCCGCATGTTATAGTCAGATTAATACACCTCCCAATGGCTAGGACGGCACAAATCAAGCACAACCAACAATAAATGGGAAATACAAGCTATATTTTTTAGTTTTATAGATTCCGATGGCGTATCACAATTGTGAGATTTAGCATTGACATAACATGGTGCTAGATAATCGGGTTTATCCTTAGATATCAGGGAATTCCATCTACTAATTGCAATGGCCAGAAAAAACGAGAAATATTCCATCCATCTGGAGTAATACGTATTTAAGATTTAAAAATAACTATTGCCTATATGTGGAGATTGCGTAATAGTAAAACAATAATTAGTAAATTTGCAAGTTTATTCAAAACAAAATTTGAAAATTGATTTAGAAAAATATTGTGAATAAAAATTTGAAGATTTCGATCTTTTTAATTTGAATTATCTGCCTTTTGATTGGAGCTTGATTTAATTTAGAAATTAAAGTTTTTATTGATATTTCGGTTTTTTTAACAAACGTTAAATATTTAAAATTTTAAATTTTAAAACAGATTATTTAATTTTATAAAAGTTCAAAATACAGAACCGCAATCTAAATCAACAGTTTCTTCAAAATCCGTAAAGTTCCAGTAAATTCTCAAATAAAAATTTTCAAATTAATGTTTCAATTTTCAAAAATTTCTTCAAAATCTCATCAAAAATTCACAAAATTTCCTATGAAAATTGAATGAATAATCTCCAGCCTATTTTTATACTATGCTCTTCTGATAAAACTTTTTTTCCATTATTTCTTTCATTTCGGAACACTTTTGATTATAAATAAAATTACTGTCATTTAATTATCATTACAGCTAGAATCTTTACTGCCTACTTCATCAATAATACTGCCTAGTTCATTAACACTCTTTGTAAAAAACAACAATCGCATTATTTTGGCCGCTAATTTTTTGCAATAATGTTTTGAATATTTTTATAGGTTCCAACATTGGCAACTATTTTAACCAACTAATGCGTTATTTTTTTGACTTTCATTGGAGATTAATTTTACCTATCATAGGTCATAGGCTATGTTTCAACCCCAGGTGACCCCCTAAGGTACCCTAAATCTACTCACGGTCACCTTGATTTACTACAGTAGATACCCCCAGTAGATACGCAATAACATTTTTCAAATTCCAATTATACATTGCACTATTGAAAATTGCATCAGAAGTCGGCTTCCATCGTCAAATTTGGTCCCCAAAACAACTTTCGAGATTTTTTTAATTAAATTTTAATGTATTTTTAATTATTTTTTTAAATGAATGAATTGAAATTAATTTCTTTATTTTGAATCTGTTTACTATTTTTTAAATCGTGCAACGCCGGGTATCCCAGCTAGTTTCATTATAAATAAAATGATTTCTAAATTGCATGACTATTACAGATATATAATGTATAATAATAAATAATCCTATTAAATATTCAATATAGATATAAAAAATTATAACAAATCTGCTCCTTTTATTACTTCGATCTTTCATATTATCCGTGAGGTATACTAAAGGGTTGGTTTTGAATTTACTACGTCCTGTATCTTACCGAATTTGTCTTTATACAATTCCTTGCTGAATTCGCGGTCATAAGTTCTGAAATTTAACCCGCATTTTAACTTTTCAAGGTAAAATAAAGTTTAATTTATTATGAGGGGTGACAATTCCTGGATAAGGTCAAATCGCGAGAAATGATAGTAAATGGCGATTTAGAGATTGTATAGGTGATTGTGTTTGGGTGGCATCGCTAATTCAATGTGAATAGTTTAATCGCGAAGATATTATAAATATGATTTTATTTATTTGAATTATTATTAGAATGAATAGTCGAATAAATCATTAGGCCAATGGTTTACGGAAACTAATATTAGCTGATGATTATATATTAACTTATAAAAGTTAAGCAAATTGTCAATAAGACATTATTATTACTATTATTATTATCATGAATGTACTACATGAATGTATATATATATATATATGTGTGTGTGTGTAGCAATTAATAATAATAATATTAAAAATAAATAATATAATTAATAATATATAATATTTATTATAATAATATAATTATTACCATTACCATAACATTTTCTCTGCTCATCCAGTTTGTCCTTATTGACAGTTACCACTTTCATTGCCAGGATATCCCCAGATGCCTTTGATCAATCTAACCGTGTCCTCGTGTGAAGCCGAAACGACAGAGAGATTGTTGATCTGGAAAAAATGTAATAAACATAAATTTATCACCATCCCAAAAGACTGTAACTCGATTACAATAAAACAATCAGATAATTATTGTTGCTCATGATCGGTAATGTATATTACAAAGTGCCATTTATAAAATAATTTACCTCTAAAATAAAGTCTCCCTTTTTCAAACCGGCTCGGGCAGCAACACTGTTGACTTCAACTTCTTCAAAATATTGCAGAGCTGGATTTTTCAAAGTCGGTCGGAAATTTACAGCACTGGATGCTGAAAACTAATTCAATTTCAATTGGTCAAAGTTTTATAAAGTTTATATGTATGTATATATACTTTCATAATATAGTTCCCATTTACTTGTCTATCAAATGGACATCAGACCTGATCATTGTCGAAAGCGGCATAATCCAATGAAAGGTCAAGCATTAGCGGATTAATAACTAAATTGAAAATGCAAATGTGAAAAATGGAAATCATATATTTGATTGTGGTAATTGATATAGAACCGTTGACATTAATGTCAGTCTATACTCCCTGCCGTCAAATTACTAAACCTCTCTCATATACATATTAATTACATTAGTACATACTTCTTAATCAAACTAAATAGTTTCCTGATTATTTCTACCCGATCCAATCATCCCAGGTACACAAAACATTTTACTGTCATTGAAGGATGCTTAATTATTTTCTTTAACCTATTCATTAGATCAATTACGCTCAATGTTAATCTTGATATTGGTATATACATAGACTTAATATGTGAAGCAGAAAAGCGAGTGCCAAAGACATCAGGAAATATTAAAAGACCTTTAACAGTAACAAGAAAATTAAAATAACGTCATTGATTTAATGAGAAATTTTTAATAAAGAAAAATATTATATAGAATAAAAATGTAATGAATTCAATCATATTTACACAATTCATAGCAATCTCAAATTCATTTGGCATACGGACCGTATGATACGGTCTCCCATTAATTAGAAAAACAATCTTCGAAGAAAATTGACAAAGGTTTGAATTCAAATTCAATTTCTAATAAAGAAAACGAATTCTAGAAACGCGACTAGGATAATAGGGCAGATACTAATTCCGCAATTCGATTGGTCTATGCAAATCATTGGTAGGCGCTCTTCTGTGCGCAATCATTGTTCACTGGTTATACATCTAGCATATTGGCAACTAGATCATTTATAGTTAGAAGCTTTCATAATGTTAATGTTCAGAATGTTAAGAAATATGATGAAAATAATGCATTAATCAAATCACAATTTACAGCTCCAGAAATACTTTGGCCATCTGATTTGTTTGTATAAGGTTACAACTTTTCCCTCTAGTGCAATTTCCTTCTAGTAAACAATTTAATTAACTACTGAATAATTTATTATTATTTCATTTATGTTGTTAAACTGAATTTAATTTCTCAAATATATTAAAAAATATCCATTTTTATTAAAAGAGCATCTTTGTAAGTATTACTCAATAATTTTCCGCTGTGTTCTAATGTCTTATCTTGTTGGGAGTATTAATGTTGAATCAAATTGTTCGTTATTGTTAGAATGGCAAAACGTTCCGGCGGGTTCCTGATATCTACGATGAGGAACTTTCTATTAATGACTTCTTGGGAATTATATTGGTTTGGAAGTATTATTGCAGAAATTATTATCTCAACTGATGTACTTATGTAGACCTGTCAACTACATAATAGTCCCAGCTACTTGATATGTCAAATATGAATCTCCTAACTGTAATTTCCCTAAATTCACTTCATGTCACCATTTTTTAAGAATCTTTTACTTGGGTAACGATGAACAGTCAAGGTTAAATGCTATTTAAGTGCAGAGAATTTGTAATACATAGGAGAAAAGTTTTGATATAAAGACATATTAAAAATAAGAAAGATTTCGCATCACAAAATGTATATACAGCCATTAGAGTGTTTGACAAAAATGTCGAAATTCTTTAGAACTTCTTTAGAACAAGCGAATTGTATAACTATGATAAAATGAGAAATCTCTATAAGCAGCCAATTTGAATAGAAAGGTAAAAAAAGTAAACAAAAATTCAGTAAATATAACAACTTTTCACACTTTTATTTCATTTACATTCGGTTTGTATTATTGGAAAAATTTACATTTATCAATGAAATATTTGAGAATTCATTAGAATTAGTTTTTAATTAGTAATTTTTTTGATTATTTTCACCGATTTTTGTTTCATTGGGATATTATTCTTAGAAAAATCATGTGTGTATTATATTCATTATGCAATAATATAACAATTTTCAAATTTATTTACCTTTAAGGCCTCTTATAACAAATCCGAAACCCTGGGAATTTTTCTGAAGGACCACAACCCGTGGTAGGAAGCTTGTGTCGATATCTCTGGAAAGAGGAGCATAGGGAATATATTGCAAAAAAGTGAAATTCATAAATAATATAACATTCATGTGATTAAAATATGAATAATAATAAAATAAAATTTTTTGTTGTAGCTATGTTGTTATTATTGGTTTATTATTATTATTATTATTATTATTATTATTATTATTATTATTATTATTATTATTATTATTATTATTATTATTATTATTATTATTATTATTATTATTATTATTATTGTTACTATTAGAACTTAAAAAAGATTAAAAAATTATAATTATAATAGAAAAAGGATATTTTTAAAATTGAATGATAGTAAGAATCCATGGGTGATGAGGTACTTTTTGCAAACCTCTTTGTTATTCTTATCTAATTTAGCTAATTTTAACCAATAATTATGAACATAATCAATATATTTAGCCAAGATTTTCATAAATTATAAATTTAATAATATTTACAATCCGATGTAAATCAACAAAAAAACTTACACTAATCCTGACAAATCTGATTTGCTCGACCGGCGTTTACAGCTCTGACTCCGAGATTTCTTTTTCGAATCTCCTGAAATATTAATGAAACAATATAATACATTTTCAAGCATCAATGATTTGCAACATTTTTGCATAGGCAGTTGGGATAAAATCATTGATTAGCAAGATAAATTGTCCCTGAAATGTTTTAAATGTTTTATATCAATTTTATTTGGAAAACTCAACAATAATTCCTTATGTTTTGAAGCTGGTGAAAGATCTCATTTATTTTTGTCTCTTAATAACATGGAATATACTTTGTTACGGGTCTGATACTTAAACCTAATACGCCACAGTAATTAATATTCATGTAGTTAGATGTTGTTAAAACATTTTCGTTTAGTTTAGAATCATAAGTCATTTAAACAATTAAATGGAAATTAGAGCTGCAAATAATATAATTAAAACAATCTATAGTCGAAAATTTTTTCATTTTTATTAATAATTAATAATAATAATAATAATAATAATAATAATAATAATAATAATAATAATAATAATAATAATAATAATAATAATAATAATAATAGTGATAATAATATTATAATAATAATAAAATATTGTCGATTGCATATTGAATTGTTTAATAAATCACAGTTACCTTTAAAAAATATAATTTTATTTGTATTGCATAGAATAGATGGGATATGGAAATAAAAGTTATAACTGCGCGCATAGCAACCAATCAAGAAGCTGTTGCTAAGGCAGCTATTGATTTTTGCATATGAATGGTTTATTATGCCTATGGTTGTCTACGACGGCTATTGAAACATGAATATATTATTTTGAACGTCGATTAACTTGTTTTACTAGGGGCATAAAAAATCTTTTGGGGGAAAGTTGAAATTATTCGGGAAATATAATATCCCATAATATTGACCTATCAAAATAGGATTCGATATTGAATCAATATTCAATGCGAGATAATTACCATAAATCGATAATTTGCATAAAATCGGTGCAAATCCCAATGAGTGCTGATCTTCCATTGAATGATAATTACTTCTCGTGGGGAGAGTGGCATTGAGGCAAGAATATAACATCACTTGCCTCCAGAATTATCCTTTAAATATTTCCCTATTAAATTGGGAATTTATACAAAATAAAAACGGTCATTGGTGATGACTCGTTTGCTACCAACTGTAAATTTTAACTTTGATTTATAACATTTATGGTTGGGGGGGTGTAAATACATTAAATTGAAATGATTTAGGAAAGGCACAAAGAAAATAATAATAATAATGAAAATATCCTGAACCTTTCGGCTTTAAACTTTGAGTGTCACACTATTTTAAATAAGGCTATTGAAATTTTGTAAACATATCTAAATTCTAGCTATTTCAAATAGCTTAATTTTATAAATTATTACTAATACAAATGTCAATAGCAAGACAAATAAATCCAAATATTATGTATTAATAAATATAGGTATAAAACAATGAATAATTAGAGAAACATTCAATTTAGCATAAATTAATATTAATAATTCCTTTTGGAAGGTTCCATAAACCATCGATGTAAAAGATATTTATTATAACAATCACTAAATTATGGCATTGATTTAAATCTAACGAAAAGCACCAAATCCAATATATATATATATATATATATATATATATATATATATATATATATATATATATATATATATATATATATATATATTTACTACAATATATTTCGACAGAATCACTGTCATCTTCAGATAGAATTGAAAATCAAACTAAATCAATATAAATTGATCTTTTTTAAGCAAACTAATTAACTAATTCATTAATTTTTTTAAGATTAATTTCGCTAAAAATTCACAAAATTCTGTTTTTTCAATTCAAACTTTAAAAATTATAAAAGTTTTAAAATTTTAAAACTTTTAAAACTCACAAAAGTTGAAATCAAACAACATTTTAATAAATTTTCCACAAAATTGTGTTTACAATATAAATCAATTCCGTCCGTCGACAGTTATCCAGAACTTGAGAACGGAGATGACGGACAGTCATTCCAATGTATGTGGCATTGCACCCATGACATATATATTCAAAACCAAGATCTGAACACCATCTAAGCAAGAACCGAAATATTTGGTTTGATTTCAAAAATATTTTATATTTGTCCTTTTCTGGTCAAGACAAGTATCCTCAAGAGAAATGAAAATCTTAGGTACAAAGTTTGGGGTGTAAAAATATCATAGATTATATCAGTAATTGGAGGATTTTTTAATCTTCGGAATGTTTGTCACAAAGTACAGTAAAGGATAAAAGAATATGATATTATACGTCTCGTTCACTTGACAACAGAAATCCAGATGAAATTTATTCGTCACTTGTCAATTTTTCGGTTAGTTTCCAGTTCGATTTCAAATGAATATTTTCCAAATTTTTGTTAATTATATTTAAATTGTGAATTATATTTGCCCTTTCTATAATTTTCCAGCAAAATTATAATTATCTTTTCCCTTGATATTTCACAAATTGTAGAAACATTTATTACTAATTTATATACAGAGTTTAGACACTAAAATCACCCACTGTGTAACCCTTCCCTCAAACCTTTGCTCAAGATTTCAGCAAAAAACACCTTAATATTTAGATAATTATTATTACGATAGGTTAGATAATTAATTAGATAAATTGTTTAACTCAAGATTTAAAAATAAATAATTCTGAACTATAATATATAAATAAAATCTCGATGTAGCGATATACAATGAGGCACTTTTTCTTCCTGTTAACACATTTTGGAGACCTGCATGTAGAAAGGAAGGCTAAATTAGTATTTGTAACACCCTAAACATTTTTGCTTGATCTCTTTGTAATTTTTTGCAGATAATGAAAAAACAATCCATTTTTTTATGCATAAAAATTTGATCAAATCTATACAGCTGTGTTCATATTGTTACATAGAAATTAGTTCCAAAAAATTAAGTAGAATACTACCCTACCCTAGAACATTATATAATAATTTATTAATTAATTTTTTTCAAAAGTTTAGGGTAATGTTCTACACAATAGCCGAAAGGAGACAAAAGTGCATATCAGACATCGATCGATAATTTTATTACAGTCACAGAGCCCAAACTAATACAGTCACGGAATAACTTGTGTTTACAACAGACGCTCTTTTTTCATTTACTACACCGCGTTGCATTTTATAAAAACCACGTATAATATAAAAAATAATCAATACATTATATTATAAGTAACATACATACTCACCTGTGTAATGTAAAGTCATTAGCAATTACAACTGCCAATTTATTATGCAATCGTTTGCACGGAATAAAAACTTCTAAAATGCAGGTTGGTGTGCAAATCTATAGTTGATTCGTAATTTGTCATCAGTTATTTTCATTCAATTTATCAATTTGTTTTTTCTTGGATTTTTTACAATTTAAGATGAGAGTTTGAAGACTATAATATATCGATGCATTTTGATACTCACGAATTTTTGGCAGCGAAAAATCAATAGAACATAATTAATGAACACAGTGCAATTTCTATAATTCAAATAATTTTTTCCTAGGCTAGTACTCGAAAACATCTTTATTTGGAAAGCCCAAAAAGGAAATTTGTCAGTTTTAATTGTTTATTATTAATAATTGCTGTTAAATTACTGTTGAGACATCATTTACACCATATTTGAAATTTTTTACAAAATCTTTGATAAAATAAATAGTGGGCGATTGGGTTCAATGATTTTAAATTTTGAAAATATTTATTTAATAAATTGAAATTTAAGTGGTCTAATATAGTTGATTTTTGTTGGCGAGGGATATTCCAGCTTGACTTGCAAGAAATGGGATAACCCTAGGTTTACTCAATTAAAAATTTACATATCCACTATTGTTTTCATAAATATCTAATTTTGGAACAATATTAAAAAAACAGTCGAATCATGTGAAGAAATTCTGGTTGCCATGACAAATGTACATAGGATATATCTGTGAATTTCAATTTATTAAAAAATTAAAAATGTTTTATCCAAGATTGTATTGAATTATTTGTGAAATTTAATATATATTCATCATCATCATCACCATCATCATCATCATAATAATAATAATAATAATAATAATAATAATAATAATAATAATAATAATAATAATAATAATAATAATAATAATAATAATAATAATAATAATATTAATAATAATATTTGACACAACAAATACCATATCGAGTGCTATTTCTGTCAAATTTCAATATGAGGTGTGTGCCTTTTGTGATCTTTGCTAAGTTGGCAGTTCAACAAATTATACATTGTCTATCACCGACTTACTTTTATATTAAAATAACATTCCAACTCACTGCAAATAGCTTTAGATGGGTTCGTCACGCGAGCATGTTAATTAATTGTTAACCCAAGAGTTTTAAACAACATATTGTTCACATTAATAGTCACATTAATTATCTCTGCCTCCACATTTTTTAAAAATTAAAACTTGTGACTTATGTTATTTATATAAACTTACTTTTGATTATTTATTTTATATATATATATATATATATATAGATATATATATATATATATATATATATATATATATATATATATATATATATATATATATATATATATATATATATATATATATATATATATATATATATATATATATATATATATATATATATATATATATATATATATATATAGATATACTAATTGGTTCCACACACCCATAAGTATTTGATCTACATATATCACCTAAAAGATTATGATATAATTTATCGTTAACAATATCACCAACAATCATGGGATTCAAATTTAAGTGTCATTAAAAGGATGAGTAAACAAAAATGAATGAAACCTTGACGAGATTGAGTCCGAGCAGTGCGTCGTTGTGATGGACCACTGACTGATGAGATTTTGTCGGTGTCATCATTTTCCCAATCCAACCACCAATTGCTCAAACAAGAACTGGCCGATTCATTTGGTTCCGCGGAAGGCGGTTCGATTTTATTTGGAATTTGTTGTAAATTATTCACTGATCGACTCAACTTTTTACTTTCAAATATAGATTCAGACTGGCTGTTGTCGGGCTTGTCGGTTTCCTGAAACTTATGGGAAAATATTTGCCCACCAGCTTTACCAAGCGAGCGGTGCTGGTTTTTCAAATGGTCTATAAATATAAATTTGTATCAATCAAGATATGAAGCTGATTTGTAAATACCAGGATAATGACCAATTTGGGAATTGAACCCGCTGTCTTCTCGTTGGTCAACTTGTGAAATATCCATTATCCTACTGGCGCTGCGAGACCTGTGTAAAAAGTTTGAGGTAGCAACACTGGGCCTTCTTTTGTAGTTATACTTTGGACTTCCACGTATGGGCACTGAAAAACCGATGGTATGAAAATATAAAACAAAATTGTAGTTTGTCTATCACTAGGTTCTAGCATATGATAGCCGAATTTATTTATGATTTTTTTAATAAAAATGTTTTATTAATTTATTATGTTTATTACGGTTCTTTGAGATTCTTGAAGTAATGTACCCCCTTGAACCGGGTATTAGTACACCCAATTCAATATTTATACCATCAATAATATCCCACGATTACTTGTGGTATTTAGTCTAAAAAATGGTCGACAAAAAGAAAAACCACGGAAGCAGTGCCAAACAATAAACATAGAAAACTGGCGGGCCAACATTGACAGCTACAAATGTCTGAATTAAACCATAAGGAAATCTCGATTGTCAATAAGAGAATCCAGGCTGTCGAGAAATATTTAGATGTCAGGCAGCTTATAGAAATCAACTTTTATTGCTTCGTTCTCATAGGCTATGCATGGACTTTATGGTTATTCTATTATTTTTAAGTAATAAATAATTTATTATTATTAAAAATAATAATAAAATTTACTTCATTAAAACAAAATTGAAAATGAAAATTTAGAAAAAGACAATAGAATGTAAAATGTTAATGCATTTGCAAGGAAAAAACAATTGAAAATTTCAGCGCTATATGAAGATTTTACAGATATTCATACCATATTATTATTTTCCTTGTTTAAATGAATTATAGAAAATAATAAAAAGAAAAAGAAATGGATTCAAAAATGAAGTTGCATTTAAAATATTATTCTTTTGTTTTTATTATAATTATTTCAAAATGTTGAAAAATACTTGCGATATTGCAGAATCTAGTGGGAAAAGTATATTGCAAGCTTCACCACCGGTCACACAATAATTCAATATTCAATGAAACAAAGATGCAAACGTAAAAAAAAGACAATTTTATTAATCTGTTAATTCTAGGGCCATAAATTTTTGTTACTTTTATCCACCTATCCTCTTTTCCATGCACAATAATAATGTAACTTTAGCATTTATCATGTCCTTATCCAATTCTGATTGAAATAAAAATAAGCCATTTCATTCATTGCAACAACGTAGCGCTGCCGCTACAACCTTCTGAATTTATCATAGAAACATTTACTGAATTATTACCCATCAGTAATTGCTACATTTTCTATTTCGCTTTATCCGAGTGTTAAATGAATTTATAATGAAAAAATTAATTAATTTATTCCTGAATCATAAACAAAGCCGTTACATCTCACCAGTCGACCTTCATGCAGCATTTCCAAGGGTTGTCAGACCAAGAACGGCACGTTATCAAAGTGAATTAAGTTATATATTCATCGGTTAAAATCGCCATTTGAATATATTGACAAGAAGTCTAGATAATAACCTCGTGTAACACAATCAGCGTATCACAACGGAGGCAAATATCCTAATGACGCCACTCGGTCGGATAGGGACAATGGAAAGTTCGTGGCGTACTATCACTTATTAAGTTTCATCGAGAAAAAAATAATAAATTCCTAACAAAATAAATATTTACCGAAAGTTCTGCAATATTTTTTAATTGGACTCTTCCTTGAATGAGTCAGTTGTTTGTTTAATTTCACTCAAATCACTATTGGGAGAAATTTTCATAATAATTTGCAGAAAAACAACTCTCGGATTTGAATTTTGTACAACACGTTATGATTGTGCGTAAAAGATGTGAAATTATAATTTCTATCTGGGATTCCTCTAGGATTATTTTCTTCACCTCATGATGGGTTGAAAATAACAAAGCTGAAGAAAGCAGATAAAAACAACAATTGATAAGCCATTAAATATCAAGAAGTATGCGGTATCACTAAATGAAAATAAGAAAAAACCCATGCTACCTCCTCCCACTTAACTTGATAAACATAATCAGCTTCGAGAATTCTGAAGTATAATTTAAAATATTGTATTTTGTAAATTGAACTCATTTATAGTAGAGAAGTTGGAATAATACTGTCAAATCATTTCGAAAATAAATATTTCAATTTGTTATCTAAAATATCTTAGCCTGTATTTCTCTTGACAGTCGATTTTTGATGGATATACAGTGCGTTTCAAAGGTCTGCCCAGGAAAGGCATTTATTTATCACTATAATACAGCTTTTAATTGCTTTGGGAAAACCTTAAATCATTAGTTTATAATAACCGACCAAGAGGAGTTAATCTAAAGGGGGAAATTTGAAACTATATAACAAACATTTCCATGCTTAGAAATGGTCAAGCCCATGAGCTCCACGAAACATTTTTTAAAAACCACTGGCTTATTCGATCAAATTTATAAAAAAAATTTTTAAATCACAAACTAAATAAGTAATAAATCTTTTAAAAATATATATTTCATAAAAAACAAATTTTATTCTAACACTAAAATAATTTTTAAATTTAAATTAAATAATATTTTTTATTAAATTTAATAATTTTTTACAGTCACGCATAACATCATTTAACACATAATTTATCCACGTTTCAATTTAAATACGACAATACAAAGACAAACCCATCGTTTTTAACATACACACTTTTCATTAGAAGAATAAAATTTATTTTTTTAGCACGTTCACGCCGGCGTGTACCACCGGTGGGGCGTATTTGATTGTGTTATTAGACGTATATTACACGTATTATTAGAAAATTTAACATATATTCATCAAAAACATTTATTTTTAATTACAATTATAATTAATAACGTATTATAAACATAACTTTTGTTCAATAACATAAGCTACGCCGCCAGATGATGAGCAGCATGAAAATACGCGGCAGCATGAACGTGTTACCGTGTGAAATAATTTTTTTTTCTAAATTTATTAATCATTTAATTTGTTATTTTTTAAAAAAATTATAAATTTTTTCGAATAATCAATTTCAAATCTATATGGGCTTTTCGTTTATATATGATTTTTCCAGTGAATACGTTGCAATATATACTATAAGTAATGTTTGGTAATAATAATAATAATAATAATAATAATAATAATAATAATAATAATAATAATAATAATAATAATAATTTGAATAAATCTACTATTCATAAACATTAGCAAAAGCTTATTGTGGGATTTCGGATAGAAAAATTTAGTGCTAAAAGATCATACTAAATAAACCACCGAGTTAAAAGATCCAACGAGAATGTGCAAATCTGTTAAAATACAGTTGAAATATTGAAGTTGGGGATAGAAATTAAACAAAAATTCAAAACAATTGATATTTAATTTAAAACTCAAATAAATACAAAATAAAAACCTATGTTAAAATACAATGAAATTAAATGGGACAACACATTTGGTGGCGTTTAATATCCATGCGTCATGTATAATGTGGACTGCATTAAAAAGAGAACGGCACTTCTTGTTGAAGAGAAAAACAGACCAAAAACTATCAACTATAAATTATGTTCTTAAGAGTTAAAATTTCATGCTATTTCACTGGCTTCAGATATGACTACCTTTGTGAGTATAACTCTTTCTATAATACCATCTAGAGAACGCCTGAAAACTGCTTCTACTGAAATAACCATTTCAAAAGTAAAAACCGAAAAAAAGTTAATAGATATTAAATAAAAATATTTGTTGAACTGTTTCAGATTGTGCATGTTCAGTCTTGTTTCTAGTCAGGCCATTCTATGAAATTACACTTCTACCAAAATGATCATTATACATATCTATTATACATTGCAGCTGCAAGATTATTTTTTGCACGTCTCAAAATAACATAAACAACATAATAATAAAATGAATATTTATAAGAATACTCATAATATAATAGCATAAGAAAGGCAGTTATGCCACGAAAGGATAGTTAAGGGAGGGAAATAGAATGAAGCAAATAATGGAATCATTAGGAATATTTCTGTTTGTTTTAGGATCCGGTTTCATGATTGAAATTTTATATAATTGAAGGAAATCTGACAATTTTGTTTTAATTCTTTTAACATCTTAATGGTTTAACCCGTATATATACGGGCAAACTGAATATGGATTTTTGGATTATCCCGTATATATACGGGCAGGCTTCATATTAAATTTAAATGGAATTCTGCGCTTCTGTTTCGTTTTAGATTATCCCGTATGGATTTGAAAAATACTTTGAAAAAAAAATACGGCCTTTTTAGAAATGTTTTTCCTGGAGAAATGGGACTGTTAAGAGGTTAACTAATTTTTATAATATTTCAAATGTGAGTTCACTTTTGGTAAACCTCAAGATGGAAGTTAAATTACATATTTTATCTGAACGTTAAATTTGACCACTTACCGCGTCAATAAAATATCAGAAAGAGGTCGTTTTATGACCAATTTTTCATTCTTTATTTTATTTAAATTTCTGATTAAGAAATATTTGTCATTTGCAAAAAAAAAGTTAACTAATATACTTTGTCAAACCGAGTTAACTCGGGCAGACAAATTTTGAGTCAATATTTAACATTGAGCTGTAAATTCTAAAGCAGAGGTGGGCAAACTTTTCCAAGTCGCGACAGACCAAATTATTTTTTGGCAATTGAAAACGGTTCCAAAAACATTTATTTAAATTCTTTATGAAAAAGTTAGATAAACATGAAATGATAGAAAACATAAAAATAACATTTTATTCCTCTTAATGTAAAGTTGAAAATCAATGTAATGGGCTTTGTGTTCTGAACAGATACTTTCCAATCGTGGCTAAATAATTGAGAGACAAACTCGGAGCTCTCTTCTTTGATTTAAAGATGAGAATCCTACCTCACACAAGTATGACGAACCAAATGGCAGCAATGTCTTAAGGCTCAATTTTGTGTATTCACCATAAACATATACCCAAAATTTAGACTGATTTTGCAAGTATTGAATGACAAATTCAGCAGAAATGTAATGAATTATCTTTTTCAGAAGGAGCAACCCCTTATTTTTTGTAACCTCTATTATATTTGCTCTTTTTTGTTGTCGTTGAATCATGTTTTGTACTTTATTTAAGAAATCTCTTCATTATTAGACGAAAAAATTATAAACTATTGAATTGAAATAAAAGAAATTGGCAATAAGCTACTTACTTTTCTAGTAAGAATAAAATTAATTCAATGAAAATTTTGAAATAAACAATGATGGAACGTCAAATTCTGGAAACATATCTTTATTCTTTAGCGAACCCTATTATTTGTTCAATTCTTTTTTTGAGCAGAGTTGGATATTCTACTTTTCTGTTTGTGAATTGAAGGTCGGGAAATGTCGGGATGATAATCTCAGTGGTGTTTGGATATATGATGAGACTCCATTTCTTGCATTATTTATGTTTATATTTTTCTATGGTTAGCTTGATTACTTCGATGCAACTATGATGCGTCAATGAAGAACGAAAACGACTTTTCTCAACTTGCTGATCCAGACTGGACAGCAACTTTTATCGACAACAACGAAATAGATACGAAATAATTTGTATGTAATTATGTGAAATTAACTTGGGTGGGTTGGAAAAAGTCAGTTTATGGTAATCGAGTAAACTCGGTTAAGTGAGTTAGGAGGTTAATTACAAAAGATCTTTATATACTAAGGACTGCTTAAAATTATACACGACTCAGAACATAAAAATTTAAACAGACTAACGAATAAATTGAATTTTAATGGGTGTAAACGAATACTCCTTATACAAATGTTTATACATTTTGAAACAGTATGTGATCTATATGCGAACCCACGCTAACACCGGACCGGTCCTCGATGCCTTAGTTCCGTAAACCTTTATTACTTAGGCTCAAAAACTGAATCGTGGTCATGAAAGGATTACGGCGCTCGATCCAGACACGAAGGCATGTGCAAAAGATCGGTTATTTGATCTGGGTTGGAATTATTGAACTAAGAAATTTGTTTTTAAAGCAAAATAACATTATTTTACGGAATTCTTATTGGCGCAAATTCTACATTTGAATCAAACTATGAATTCTTGTATCACAGTCCAAATAAACCAACCGATTCAATAAATTAAATGTCATAAATATATCAAGTCTAAGATTATTTTTTAATTAAAATGTATTTCTGAACTTTAGAAAATTTTCTTTAATTATTTGCACTTTTTGTTTAAATTATACTGCTCAATTGATGCTATTGACAGTTCTGATGGGAAATTCCTTACGATATAATCCGTGCTGTATTGGTAAAAAAATGATTTTCGTAAAGATAAGTAAATAGAAAAATACAATCAGAAAATATATGGAAATATTATATTGATTTCCTAACTGAAATAGTGCCCACAACAGTAACACATGAATCGATATTTTAATGACAAATCAATTGGGAGATTTGTGCATTCCCAATAATCATGGATATTTATTGGCAATTTCAGGCACATAAATGATTTCCTAGAGAAGTCTTTCCGTGTACAAGGCAATTCTATCAAATGCAATATTATGATCCTTCAGGACTTTTGGGATCGGATTCAATCAAAACTTCAAACATGAATATTTACCTGTTTATTGATTATGTGTTAAATGGCACAATTCAAGGTGCAAACTCTCATTTTAAAACCATTTTTATTTATTATAATTATTATTATTATAATTATTATTATTATTATTATTATTATTATTATTATTATTATTATTATTATTATTATTATTATTATTATTATTATTATTATTATTATTATTATTATTATTGTTATTATTATCATTATTATAATTATTATTTTATTATTATTATTATTATTATTATTATTATTATTATTATTATTATTATTATTATTATTATTATTATTATTATTATTATTATTATTTCAATATTTTATTTAAATTGCTGAAAACCAGTGGCTAACTTAATTTGACAAATCTTACCCACATCTTCGTCCTTATAATATTGGATAAGCATTGCAATATTTTTGTTATCGCTCAAAATTGCCTGTTGATACGCGGAATGACCGGCCCGATTCTTTACAGTTCGATCTGCGCCTCGAAACAGCAGAAGTCTCGCACAGCTCTCTTGATTCAAATAGGCACAAATGTGAAGGGGAGTGTTACCATTTTTAGATGTCTGACTGTTGATATCAGCGCGATACTGTAGCAAATATTCTAAGTGATGCGTTCGACCAAATCGACAGGCCTAAGATAGAAATAACTATAAATAATTGCTAATAAAAATGTCAATTTATCATCTAAAGTAATAATATCCAGTGATAAATACTGTAAAGTAAGTGGCCATCAATAAAGGAGTTGTAACAAAATGATTCCCCCTCTCAAATGTAATCAAGGTAAGAATCTTTATCAAAAAAAGGAAATATTTGTGATAATTTGCGCAAAATACATTTAATAATAAATTTTCGCAGAGTACAAATGCATCTCTTCATTCTGAACACTTTACTCTCTTGTAAATCGGATAGAGCTGCAGCAGTATAAATAATAAATAAAGGATATTTCATCAGCCAAATCAAAAGGAGCACCATACAAATAGAGAGGAACAGCGTCGGTACAACATAGCTGACAAATTTAGAGATTTAAGTATTGAATTAATCCCATAGTTACCATTGCTAATAAACAATGGGAAAACTCAAAATAAAATAATTAAAATTGGGCCTTTCAATGACGTTGGAAAGATTTGCATAATCTCCAATTCCCATTTACGGTTCAATAATGTGAGGCATACAACAATATGCTGAGATTATTTCTTTTCCTGTCACTGGCGAATAGAAAGAAACTGATGTAAAATTATGATATCTTTTTCAAGAGAGCTGGGTAAAGCTTTTGAAAAAATTATTGGAGAAAATAGTTGTGTTGTTGATAGCAAGACCGGAGTCAGTTACTGAATTTTGTCAAGTCTTACAAAGCCTCTAATAGAAATATCTACCAAGTGAAATTGAATAAGAGATGTATTCCGTCAACTTGAACTCCGATGGATGAAGCCAAATTAGGAGTCAACCGCATTCACCACTGAGAAGCATTGAAAACCAAATTCAATGCAGTTTTAAAATTGTTAATGAAAAAGCTATGTTGCAGAGTATTGCAATAGGGTTATGCAGCAAGGTTATGAGGGATATGTTGTATTCTAATAAATTTATATCAGCAAACATGGTATTATTCATGACACATGTTCAAATTAGTGACCATTGAGAACCATGGCTGTTTAATGTTGTCCGAGAAAATGAAATGCCGTAATTTTAACAAGCAACTCAGTTCAACTTCTTTCCCAATTGGTCAATTGTTTAGGGGAAAGTTCATGTGAAATTCAATGATGGATCTTCCTTTATAGTCTTCAAGCTCTCTTTTTAATAAATTCAATGGAAAAAATAATCAGTGGTGAAGTTGAAAAAAAAAGTTCTTATATTACAAATAGGCACGGCAAAAATAATAGTGACATTGCCCGGGCAGGAGTTTATTCATGCAGCAAAAAATAAGATATGAAAATATTCGTTTTCAGTATTAATATGTCCACGGTTGGCAAAAGTGGCTCTTCGTTGCGTCAATTGCGGCTCCCGTTGAAAATTGAAATCAGTTTTTTTTATTATTTCAGAATTTTTTTCATTGACTCTGTATTTATTAATTAATTTACTTATTAATTACATTTTATTTTGTTTCAATTTCAGACTTTGGAAATAAATTTTACTAAATTATATGTTAAAATTTCTATATCGTTTAACATCAATAAAATATTTAATCTGCATTTTTCCCACTTGTAATTCTTTAGGGGGGGGGGTGGTCTTCCATTGTAATTTCACCTAATTTCCTATGCCAAAGCAACAGTGAGAAATTATTTGTAATTTTTGCCCAATTATTTTTTCTTAAATTTTATTTTATGTTAGATTGGAATATAGTGTAAAATTTATTTTTGTTAAAATAACAAGTAAAAGTACAAAAAGATTTTAAAATGGATAGCAACATATTCCTGCATTTGAAAGCAAACCATAGATATAAATAGATATTGTTTGGCCTAGCGCAAAAATCAAAAAAATTTATATATAAAAAAAGCGTAACAAATATTGGTAAAATCAATAAAAGTGCAAAATTAATTAAAGCTTACTTGAAATCAAAAATCCATATTGACAGACGATTTCAGAAATTGTAATGAAAATTTAATAAGGTGTTCACAGGGAAAGTTAATGCGGTAAAATAAATTAATTAAAATTAATAAATCTGTAATGGAAAGCCCAAGTTCATGAGAAACACCAGCATTGAAGGAAACCCGATGCGCAGTGAGACCCGATAGATCAGATAAGAGGGGGAATATTTCGAGCCCCAATCTAGGATAAACAAATTAAAACAATTTGGAAACCCTCAAATGTTTACCTAGGATTCCCGGGAAATAATTAATTGAAATTCTGTAGATAATTGCCTCAGAAACAATATAAAAAGAGAGCTCTGAAACAGGCAAGCCGACATTTGGTCGAAGGAAAAAAAAGAGAGAATTAGATTGAGCGAAAGGTGCAAATAGTGACAAGTTGTAATTTATTTGAAATTGAATAAAATTATTCTGTGCTGGGTTTCGACTTTTTTGATTGAATAAGAACACGAGGAGTCAGAGAGAGAACCGACTTTAAAAATAAAAACCCAACATTATAAAAAATTATAAAACGCATAAATAAAGTCGTATAAAACTTACCTGATGAATTTCTTGGAGTCCATTTTCATCCTCAATCCCAATAATAGAGTAATCGAAAAGCAACGTTTCAGTGCAGGCCGCTACTGGATCACTGATCACTGAATGGTAGAGTGGAGTCAACCCTTCCAGGTCAATCGTATTCGGTGACTGTCCCAAATCAAGCAGAATCTGAATTTCATGTAATAAATGTAAAATTGAATAAATAAAAGTGAGTATTTTGTGAACTTTTCATTCAATTTAGATCTTTAATTTATAATTAATAGAAAAAAACCGGTTACCTTGACAGCTTCAAGATTTCCTAGAATGGCAGCTGCATGCAAAGGAGTGTGACCATTGCTGTGTCTGTAATCTAGGTGAGCACCGCCCTCGACCAACACCTTGATCAATTCGACCGGCTGGCTGAGACTACACGCCTTGATTAACGGCGTTTCTAAATTCGACAAATCAACCATTACATTCAAACATCAAGAACAATTTCTCATGAATACCTCCCGTTTCTTTGATTTGGAAATTCGGATCTATTCCCTTATTCAGCATCTTTGACACTTTCGCTATGTCAGCATTGCCAACTTGCTCCATGAACAGTTTCAAATTCGTCTAACAGTTCGAACGAAGAAAGAAAACCGAATTAACTGACAATTATATTATTAATCAACGAATTTACTTTTGAATGCAACTTTTTCAGTTTTCCTATGTTGAGATTTGTGCACCGATAGAGCCGGCGTTTGTAGCGCAACTAGGAAGAAATTATTTATATATTTATTATTTACTATTGTCATCAATAATAACACAAAATGCCTCACGAGTCAAAATTAGGAAGTTGATCTATTATTAATTTCATCTCATTTAAAAAAAAACAAAAACATACGGTACAATTGTACCGATATTTTGCAATGGGTTAGTGTGCGTCTGTGTGTATATTAGTGTGTCAGAAGGTGTGCGTCTGTGTGTATTCCTAGAGATGAGTAAGTCTATGACTCATAGAATGGCATTGTATCTAGCACTGCTACAACTGGCCAATAGTGAGTGGAGCAAGTTCGATCGTGTTTATCGAGGAGTGCCATTTCATAGAATTGATTTCACTACAATTAAACATTGATTTTATGTATAATTAATTGATAAATACATAAGAAATATCAATAATTAATGAGCATTTCTCCTCACAACAAATCCATAATGAGAAATTGTCGATAAAAAAAAATTATTGGTTGATAGTGTATTTCCTGTTAGCCAACGGGGGTCAAATTAATAAATTATTTGATTGAATTAATCATACTGTGAGATATAATCTCGGTAAAATTATAATTTTTTTATCCTAGTCAAACTGTGTAATTAAAACAAATTCAAATTTTCTGTGCCATCTGGAGCAATTATCATTAGAAAATTAATATATTATTTATTAATAATATCATTTTGTCTCACTTCAACAATTTGGTGGATTTTGTGCAACCCATAGTCATTCAGTAATCGTTCTTCTTGGAGGAATTTCCCGGCCTTTCCGTCGGTCGGAGGAATAAACAAGCCGTAATTCATGGAATCCTTTAAATCATTAGCTAGGGTAGCAATGAGAGATTTCTTCAACATACCAACGGTTTCCGTCAAAATCAACGACACAGATTTCTAGATAAAATCATATTAATCATACACATTTTCAAGGATGGACTAATGGTGTGACGATATAATTAATTAATTATATACGATTTAACGAATGTCACCATAAACGTTTGTTAAATTCTATTCATTATTATATTGTATAAATAAAGTATAATAATAATAATAATAATAATAATAATAATAATAATAATAATAATAATAATAATAATAATAATAATAATATAATAATAATAAAATATTAAAAACAATTAAATGATAATTTAAGCCTTTTGCTGCGAATATATTTAATACAAATGAAAAAATTTCGACTATAAGATGGACCTTTTCAATTTCATAGAGTTTAGCTTCTTCTATTTTCTAAAATGATCTTTGATCTTCACTTTTATTTCCTTTTCCTTACATCTCATTGGTCAAAAATAATAATAAACTTTTTTTCTGAAGAATTTAAAATTCTAAAATATTTTTTAATTAAATATCCTTTAAAATTCAAAACGACTCACTAAGAAAAATTTTTAAATTTTTAAAGCTTCTATAATTAGCTTATAATATATAGTTATTTATAATATATAGTTTCCAATAGCTATTATACGCAATTTAAATATGTTAGAAAAATGTTTCTATTTTGATTTGGAAATCCTAATGATCTTGTAAAGTTATATTTTATCTATTTTTCTATATTATTTTAAATTATTATTTTTTAATTTTTAATTTAATGTTTTTTTAATTTTTTAATTTTAATTTAATTTTAATTTTAAAAATTAATTAGCACTTTTTGTGTCATCGTTGTAAATGGAGAAATATATAAAGGATTTTACTGATAAGTTTTTGTAGTAAGCCTGGAAAGGTAATTTTGTCATTCTCAAAACTAGGTAGAACGCGGGAAAATTTTAGAAATCGAAACTTAACTTAGAAGGAATGTTATCTCATAAATCTGTTTTAACATTCTAAAATTAATAAATTTTCATTCTTAGTTATGAAATTATTATACATATAGACGATTTAGATAAAAGTGGTGATTACAAAATAGGTAGAGAAATTGAAGATAGTTATATAAGAATCAGCTTTTTCAAAGTCATTTTCACTCATTTTCTATTAGTTATAATTTATATTATTCATTTTTTGATTACAAATTTATTTTTACACTTGGCTATATACAATATTTTCTGTATCTTGTCGGTTGTCTGCGCTGATTAGCAATATTGAAGTGATCGTTTGCAATTGATATTCCCACATACTGATTTACTGATGTCCATGTGAGAATCTTTCGTCTTTCAAATCCAAGCATGTCGTTTTGAATGACAAAAAAGTTAAAAATTGAAAATAGGACAGTTAATCTAGAAGTGGCAGCTAGAATAATAAGTTACTGTTCATCGTTTTGAAATTCTTGTGACAAGAGACTTTTTTTGCTGTTTTATAGTATAGATATGGAGTGTCAATTTCAGAAGAATATGGAAGACAAGTTATCGAAGCAAGTTTAATTGACAAAAGCCCTAGAAAAAAGAATTATACATATCGATTAAAGAAGCTAAAATATCTAGTAATTATATTTAATTATTTGAGAAACGCATTTCGTCAAAAGTGAAAATGATTGTAGTAATGAAATATAAAAATAGGAAAATAGTAAGGAATTATTCAGATATGAATATTTATTATGTAAGGTTCATAAGTTTCATAAGGTAAAATCACCATATTGGCTCCAGGGAACCTTCAAACCCTTTTAAAATATTTTTCGAAATTCAAGTACTAAAATTGTAACAAATTAAATAACAATTAAATAACAAGTCCAATAACAAAATAATGAAAAATACCTAAATATTTAGAATGATAATAATTAGTTTTACCTCGGAAAATGCCGCCAATTTTAACGAAAATAGTTATTTATAGAAATGGTAATATTTAAAGCCTTATACAAGTTACCCTGCAAATAAAATGACTTAGAACCGGCTAATTGTAGAGCATAAATTCTATAAATAATTCACAATTATTACCTACTAGTGAATTTTTGGGTGGAGAAATCTGACAATTTCAGCTAAGTTTTATCTGTGTAATTTGAGAGCGATTGTTAGTTAGTAAAAACTAGATATTAATAGAAATAATGACTAATACTGTGACTGTCACTTGTCACCCCTGATTAAATTGTGCCATTTGCAACTTTCACAAGATGCTTGAGCACAATCCTGAATTGTAGCACAGAAATCCTGGATAATCATTGATATATACCTTTCATGGGCCTCAGTGCTATCTACATGTTATCAACAATGTGCTCTTTTTACATGGTTTGGATATATAGCTCTCTACTGAGAGACCTACATATATAGAGGTTTCCAATTAAGCCCAGAATGAGCCGATAAATAAATATTAATAAATGAGTTTTTAAACTCAATATTTTTACAAACTATTATCCATTTATCATATTGATATTAATGTTACTTTTACAGCAAAGATAAAAATGAAAAATATTTCAACTGAAAATAACAAGAGGAATCTAAAATATTAATTCATATTCCATTATATGTGGGATAGTAAAGAATTTGATTCAATTCTGCCAAACAAATGGATACCCAACTGTATTAAAGCAAAAATATATATTTATATGTTCAGATTTTGCTTCTATTCCAATAAACTCCAAATTTTAGGATTATAATTTAGTTTTGTTTATAATTATTATTATTTATTATTATTATTATTATTTATTATTATTATTATTATTATTATTATTATTATTATTATTATTATTATTATTATTATTATTATTATTATTATTATTATTATTATTATTATTATTATTATTATTATTATTATTATTATTATTATTATTATTATTATTATTATTATTTAGAATAAGAGTAAATTTCACTAAATATTTTTGAATCCACCTACAACAATAAATATTTACCGAAATAGTTCATAATTTACTGAGTCTCTCGACTAATTAACATATATTTATCAATAACATATTTTACAACCGTAATATATCAATAATTTATTTATTTAGATTCAGTGTGAAATGCTTTATAAATTCCGGTCAAAACCGATCATCCGGGTGAATCTATATTTAGAGAATTGACAATTCCCTTGTTGCACTGTGATCAGATGAGAGTGCAAGTACCGATCAATGTAGGCGAGTGCAATCGATATTGATTGGACATTATTATTATATATTTTATATTGAAAATCCAATCAAAGAATTTACAACTCATTTTAACACCGACTTGATATTAAATAATAGGTGACATAAGAGAGCAGTTACTACTCGCCATCAAGGGGTCATTATTATTCATTTAGTTGTTATGTAAAATTTCTCAGTCGCATTCAACTTAAATATTTGATTAATAATAATTACAATAAAAATAATGATAAATAACAATGAAAATTTAAATAAACGTAACAATTATTTAATTATAAGGAAGCACCACTAAAACATTCATTTTACAATATATTTTGACAGTCCCTACTATAAAGAATAATAGGAAAAATTATTTATCTCAGATTTTATCAACAAATTTCAATAATTTAAAAAAAATATATTTTTAAAATTTTAAATATAATAATAATAATATTATTATTAAACAAACAAATGATAAGATAAGTCTTTGCTACAAAATGTGAATTCCATTTTCTCATTTAATTTATGCTGCTACTAAGAAACCATCGTTTTATAATTAATAAAAATAATAATAATAATCTCTATATATAATTTTAATAATTTCGTTCTGAGTTATATATCCTGGCTTTTGACTGCCATTTTAGTGCTTGTGTACCATCACTTGAATTTTTATTCATTCCCATCTTACAACCCTATAGCTTATGTTTTAAAAATAGCAGTTCAATAATAATATTTTGTTTGGTAATACACTGTTGAGGGTTCTAAATAAAGTATCCTAATAATTTAAGAATTTCTAAATGAAAATATAAGCAAGTGAATGATTATCTTATTCAATAATATTTACCTTTGATACCAAAAGGTGTTCTTATCAGCTTTGCTCCTATTTTCATTTTCAGTATGAATCCCACAATAAATATCGCATATCCGTTCTTCAAAAAATTAAACGTCTCATATTAGAACTAGTGAAAAAGAAAAGTGAAAATTCGGTTAAGGACAACTCAAATATACCACAGAACCATTTCAAAGGACGTAACCATCCTCATCCGAAAAATATTATTTTTAAATAAATAATTTGTTTAAATAAAGTGATTTTTATTTATTTATAAATGCGATAGTGTCTTTATTATAGTTTTATTTAAACTTTTGAATAAAATCTTTCCTAAAAAAACCATATAAATAAAAATCCTTACAAAATATTCTAAGGACCTTAAATTGCGTATGAAAACAAATTGATCGATGAAAAATGACAATAGAGCAGTGCTTCTCACCTGGGACCCTAGAGCCTCAGTTGGGGCAATTTCGAAATTAATGGATTTTTAAAATTTGATAAATCATAATTTTTCTCAAGTATATCACGTTGTATTATATATAGTTCTAACCAAGATCTATTAGCAAAATTGAGGCAATTTGACTTTTAAACTCTATTGTTGGGGACAGAGCAGGTGTTTCGGAGTTAGATGGAAAAAAGAAATTAATAAATAATCTCATTTATTATAAACCATTAGAAAAATTCCGTAGTTGACAAATTGATTGATTTCATAAATCATTTAGAGAAAATCGGCCTATTATGATATGTGTAATTGATGGTAATCAGACCATTTAAAAAGGAACAGAGTTGTAAAAGTTGCCATTTGTAGTCAGAACATCAATAGGTCATATGAACGAAAACGACAAAGTAAAAGCTAATAATCAACCATCAGATTGCGGATTGATCCTAGATATTGGCGTAGCAAGTTTTGTGCAGATTGTTCAATGCGCAAGGGCCCCAATAAAAGGGCCTCAGGAATCTGGAGGAGGATGTTAGTTGATTCCAACTGTTTCGCATGGACAGTTGGTTCAATATTTTTTTTCAAGGATTGCACACGTTCTTGACTTATTTGTTCGAAATCAGAGGGAATCAATTAAGGTCTCAACGGACCAAACACCAATTCAACAATTCAATAAAAACTCATCGAATTTAAAATTAATTGATATTTAATATTGAATAAGAATCTTTATCAACCTAATGACAAGCTGGTGAAAACCTTTTAAGGCAACAAATTCTTTTTTAACTTTATTAATTCAGGACTAAATTATTTGGTAATATAATTATTACTTATAGTTTGTATGGTTAATTATAAAAATATCAGAATTTGCAAGAATTGATCATTTTAAACTTTATGTCTATAAATAACATTCTTACTTTTAGATTTAAGTCTGGTACTTTGATTTCTAATTTGAAGCATTGATTATTGTTACCTGTCGCTACAGAACTTCCATAATGGCTGCCATCAAGACTAATCGATAAGCCGGAATCACTGTCACAAATGCTCATTTTGGTGATCGATTTTAATTTTGTAAACGAGTTTTAAATTTTCATCAAAATATTTTTGAGAGTTTTTCTGAGACAAATTTTTCACCTTTCAACATGAATTAAATGAAATTCAAATTGAATTAGTTATAAATATTAAGTTGGTAATCGTTTTAAACAATTAAGATAAAAGCGTATAAATTTAGTAATATATTAAAAATATATGAATATGTATTTATTGAATTTATAATACTATGATAATACTAGTATAATTACCCGTCAAGTATGACAAGAAAAGTTAAAATTATAATAAAAATCAAGTTAAGATTTTGTAAATTTTATTTTTTTAATTTTTCAAGCAGCTTTAAGTTAAATTTTACATGTCAAAAATTTGCTTATAAACTATATTGTGAGGGAAATTTATTCTATTTTTCAGAAACTTTCCTTGTTGTGGCCCTGGAGTGATGAATATTTTTATGTTGTCACGATTCCTTGATCTCGATAAACCTACTTAACATCAAATGCAGGAATCACTGGGGACTGTTTGCGCCTCAAAATAAATGGTAAACTCACGTCACTCGGTGCCAAGTCAATCCTTGAAATGTTGACTATATCACCTTCGTTTCACTCTAAAAGTATCTTTACTGTGATTTAAGGCATTTGTAAACTCGTGATGATAAGTCTGGTTCCTTTACAAAGTTCTTTGCCTGAAGAAAGAATTTGAATGAGTGTCATCATAGCCCCAGCTTTTAGTGCAAGGCAGGGTGGTGACATACCGGATGGAGTTATGGAGTTCAAGAACTCTATCGGACAGTTGACAGTGTAAATCGGATCTTCTGAAACCAAAGAGTCAACACTGTAGTAATTACGTTCCTCTCAATGTAATCTTCTTATTATCTCTTTGTTGATGTTTAGACAAATCTTGTTGGTTGATGCAATTTGTGAAATGTCGCCACAATGGAGATGATTTAATGCCGGTTTCGATTATATCAACGCGAGATCCATGCGGCACCACAGGTAATGTTTGACTAAAGTCTCCGCCAATTACGATAACTTTTCCTGTTGAACTCTGTTCTTTGCACGCTTATATTTCAGCTCATCCGTACTAAGACTTTTTTGTTATTTTCTTTACCCATTCCTTAAAATAGGGCTAGTTTTGATTTGAACTGACACACATACAAACAAACAAACAAATTAATGACGACTATTATATTATTCATTTTACATATATTTTAAATGTTTAATAGTGTTAAAAAATTATAATAGTTATTCAATTTTGTAGTGTTCATATATGATTTTTCAATTTTTTTATATTTTAATTGAATTTGTGAGAAATTAATGATAAAACTTTGTAAACATAAAGATCACAATTTCAAAAGTTTTCAATTTCATATTTCCAGTTAAAAAAAATTAGATTTCAGAAAGTACTTGCAACTTTTTGATTTTAAATGGTTTGAAAATTGGATATTAATTTCGCAGAATATCAAGTACATTTCTGTCCTTATTTTACAGGCATTGGTAAAGTAATTTGTACTGCTAAAATGTTAAATCAAAAGTTCACACTGGTTCTAAACAACCGTTCTCCTTTTTTCATCTTGTTTAAGGTATTGTTGGGCTAGAATCAAAAATTCAGAGTTTGTTTTATTGAATTGAAACCGCATAAAGTTGAATTAAAATCAATGATCATACACTAAATAATCTAAAACAAAGTACATAACTCATAGAGAAGAAATAAAACACGTATAATTGAATCAAGAAATGCAAGAAGTTGCAATCACCAACACAGTTAAGAGAAATATCGCAGTCGAAAAATCTGCCAAATAGAAACTAAAATAATAATAAATAAAATTATTGATAATAAATTAATTAATAATATGAAAAGAAATTTTAGGAAAGATTATTGATCATATGTACATACAAGAGACCATAATTGAATTAATAAGGGATGTGTTGGGCTAGAACCGAAAATTGAGAGTTTGTTTTAATGAATCGGAAATACATAGCGTGAAAGTCGCGCCGGCTTGGATTGAAGTCCATGGTCGTACACCGAGTGGTATGAGGTGAAGTGCATAGCACGTTAAGAATAGATGAGGCATGTGTCATGAAATTCGGAGTCGCAGTAGATTGCAGTCACCAATACTGTTAAGAGAAATATCGCACGCAGGTAAATTTCGGGCCGTGCTTCTCCACGGGTCTCGTCGCTGTAAGGTTTAGTGTAAGATAGTTTAGAATTAGAAATACAAGCAGATCCCTGCTCAAATTTTTTGAAGGATAATTCAAATATCGTAGGAAGTATAGAATAACATTTATTACTGGAAAATAACGGTGGATCCCTAAGCAAAATTTTGGAAGATAACATTAGAAAACATCTAGTAATACGGACCGTAATTAAATGAATCACTAACAACAATCTAAGAAATAAATAGCTTCTATCGGCAGTCCAGAATACGAAAATGAAAATATCATGAGTAGCTTTAGCAATAGAGCTCACCTACTCATGGATTTTCAGCATTTGTGTACAGCACCAATATGGTCGTTGCCATGGATACACAGGTGGTATAAGGACAATAATCATGAAGGAGTTTAGGAAGGAGTCGATTCAACATCTATAAGAACCTCTAACACATTTTAAAAATAAAATGACACACCTCTAAGCGAACCCAACAGTATACAAAAACGTAAACCTCAATATAAACAAAATGTGACTAGCATTCCGTCTGAAGATTTTTTTACCACAAGTACCTTCGTGAAATTCGGAAGTAATTTAATAATTATAACACCCTCAACAAATTGAAAAACTTTAATATTTTCCCCGTCCCATGCATTGTAATTTTGAATCAAAGTTGCAAAGAGTTAATATTTAATAATTTACGGATAAAAACTGATATTTTCAACAACAAATGGGTCTTGGTTTAAAGACAAAGTTGAAAACATGTTTGAGTAATTATGTTTTTAAAGGCGTGAGTTAAAAACCTTGGAAATCTTAGAAAAAGTATTAGAAAGAGCATTAAAATCAAAGTTTCACAGAAAACTATTTTTACTCCATCTAAATTACTAAAAATTTTCCCACAATGAATTTTATTTCCAAAAATCCTAAACATATTAAAAAGAAGAATAAGAAAAGGAAGCATGTTAAAAAATGGCAAAAATGTTAAAAATCATCTGAGTTTCCCGTTTTTCAATGCATTGTTTAAATGCAACAGGCATGCAAAGAATGAATATTTTACATTCATTTTCTAATTTTGTTGTAAGATTAAAATCAGAAGTCCATAAAGAATTTATTGAATAAGCACAGGAAACCTTTGTTATCGATAGTAAATAAAAAAAATCGTAAACAAATGAGAATATTTATATATAAACAGCAAGGTGCATTGATACCTTTAGCATTATCATTATTAGGTGGAGTATTATAAAATCAATCATAAACAATGGGTGCTAATTCTTCTGTGGTGAATTTGGTTTTGAATTAAAAATACAAAAGCAATTTTATTTCTTGTGGTGAATTTCCTTTTGAATTACAAAAAAAACAAAAACAATTAAATATTTTTCTAATTTTTATGTATAATAAAAAAATTCCTTGTTTTAAATTGAAAATTTTTCAGGTTTAGTTTTTATATAATACATTCTTTAATTTTTTGTTTATTGTAATTTATATTAAAAATTTCATCCACATGGAATGATCTTCTATACAATCTTTGAACAGTTTTTCCATGGTTTCAAATATTTCATCAGGGATTCCTTTTATTGAAGGTATATTTTTTTAGGAACGACTCAAATTTGAATGGATTTTTAACTTCGATTCATTAAACGATTTTGCTTTTGCATTTATTGGAGATGAGACTTATTGAATAGTCAGAATAAGCATTTAATTGAGATATTCGGAGTTTTGTAAATTGTAGATTATACGAATTTGAATACAAATATATGTTGAGTATTGTTTGTCTAATTGTTTTTATAGAACATGTGGGCACAGAATCACCGACTTTAATATTTATTTACTTGAAAACTCAACAGTAACCTTAATAATCTCACCATCAATATAGTTAGTCGAGTGCACGGCTCCTTTCCTTTATTCTGCCATCTTCACGCCGGTTTACTTCCAGTAGTCCACCACCATTCATGGATCTTAGTATGGTAGCCACTCCTGTGACAATCCAGGCTCAGAAACCAAAAAGAAAAAACCAGCGTTGTGAGTTGTGAAAATAGAAACAACGCATTAAGAAAAGGGCATCCGTAGGTCAGTTTCGAGTGACCGAACCAATAACAAAACATGATTTCGATCTCTCCTTCGCTTTAAACATGGACGATGACTTCCTGTTCAACTTGGATAAACTCCTTTCAACGCAGAGAACAATTCCACATAGTCCTCCCAAATACCGGTTTTCTTGGGTTTCATTATGAAATTTAAAGATGAGCTGGAACTATCCACAAGATGTACCCAATCATTTCAATCATTTTGACCCAAGTGGAATTAATAGGTTTTGTAGACAAGACAAGAAAACTTAAAATATATATTAGTGATTTCAAAGTAAAAGATAAGATTTAGTGATATCATGTATTCAAATGTTTGTGAAATACTAGGAGCATTGAAACCAAACGTGACGGAATTTTGAAACCCAAATAGTCCAGTAACTTAAAATTTGATTTTAAATAGTGCTACTCTTGATTTAATGTTGCAATAATAACCGATCAACTGTGGTTGCTTAATTGGCTGATTTTGTCATATTTGTATAGGAGAATCTGTTGACATTGTATTAAATCAGAAAATTTGATATTCTCAAGATTTTGTTATTATTTCTATAAGCGCACGCAAGGAGTGAGATCAATAATAGTTCAAATCTGAAATTACCGACCAACTCAACAATTATAATATAAACAAAATGTGCCTCCAGAGACCTCTAGCCCCTTAGCTATGCTAACCGTACAAAATATCTTTTCTTACATTATTCATTGTCCAATCGATATACAAATGTTTACTTTATATCATTTAGATCAGCGCTTCTCAACCTTTCTGTTATTGCGACCCAGTTTACCAACGTAAATATTCTCGCCCCCCCCCTTTTTTGATCTATCGAAAATTATAGTGTCATAATGAAAACGGTCCGATATTCGTACATTTAATTTTATTGGTAAAATGCGACTGTTTGCTATAAATGCACAGTAATGTATACGTCTATCCCTACCCTTTTATTTAATTTCTTTTATTTAACCTTCAACAAAGTTTTAATTTTGTTTTTAAATATACTCGCGCCCCCTTGTAGTAACGCCGCGGCCCACAGGTTGAGAATCGCTGATTTAGATAGATTTTCTCTCCCTTTTATCTATCAAATTAATTTACACAGTGAAAATTCAAAATAACAAATAAAATTCACCGAAAAAATATAAAATTTACAAAAGAATAAATAAAAATAAGCAGAAAATAAATCATAAAAATTACAAGCTCTCATCATTGAGTAAATCGCTATTGATTTGATTGATATTTTCTTCCATGTAGCCAAAATATTGTATCACTTGCTTCAAGCTGTCGCGCATAGTTTCCTCGTCGTTACTGTCCGAGAATATTCCATCAGAAGAAGTCATTGGATTGTCGAAAGGAATTGGTAAGTTTGAATTTGCAGAACTGCCAAAAAGTTGCTGACAAGGATTCGTATCTTTAAATAATTGTTCGTTGAGTATTCGACAGACATTTTCAGTAACTTTTAATTGCATTAGAGTTGAAATATTATACCGTTCTCGAAACTGGAGGATGTTGTTTTCATATTTTAAGATGGTTAATAAATATTGATCAAAATCCTCTAACATGGCATTATCTTTTTGACATTGTAAAAATTGGTTATTTATACTATTTTTATAATTTAATAACCGATTAATCCTTTTTTTTCTTTCTTGTTCTTGATCTTTTGCTTTTCTCCGACTTTCTTTAGCTTTATCAGCTTGTGAAAGTTTCTTTATCTCTTTACAATTACCAGATTCGTCGTTCAAATATGTGTTGGTCGATGAACTATTAATTGACATTGGGGAATTTTTATTAATTAAAATCCCATAATCATTAATGTGCAATTATTAGTTAATTAATAAATAAATCAATTAATTATTAAATATTATTTACCTATTAATTTAAATTCAATAAAAAATCAGATTTAAATACTTCATACAAACAACAACTTTGATATTGAAAACTAAAATGAATGTTATTTTAATACACGCACGGTCTGTTATTAACATCTAAATGAGCAATAGCATAATTTATGTGGATTTTAAAATCTCCAACTAAGTATATTATAGTTGGATAGGTTATTAAAACCTTTAATGATTACTGATTTTGAATGTATGGACAACTTTGAATTATAGACGTTTATTGCACAGCTGAATAATAAAAGTACAGGTGAATTTATGGTATCATTTGACGTGTGTAGTCTTTTTACGAAGTCCCAATATTAGAAAAGATAGATTTATGTTGTGTTTGGCTAAGAATGTTGGGCTAAGATGGTTTGATTTTTAATTTTGCATTTTTGAGCCGTTTAAATACGGTTTCTACATCTTTGAGGTGTTCTTCAAAATCATTTGAAAATATTATTATATCGTCGATATACACCAATGCATGTCGAATACCTCGTAACACATAATTCATTCCTCGTTGGAATGTAGCTGGGGCTCCTGTTAATCCAAATGGTAACACATTGAATTCATATAGTCCTTTCCCATCAGAGAACGCCGTCTTTCCTCTATCTTCCTCTTTTACTCAAAATTGATTGTATCCTTTATTTAAATCAATAACTGTGAAATATCGTGCCTCTCCCATTTGATCGAACATTTCTTGAGGTACCGGAATTGGATGAGTGTAACTTGATTTAGCTTCCGATAATCTACGCAAAATCGTAAGTCTCCATCCTTTTTCTTAACTATCACTATTGATGAAGAGAATGGTGATGCACTATCTCGAATTATTCCAAATTCCTTCATTGCTGTAATCTGTCTATCACTTTCCTCTTGATGAACGTAAGGGATTCTGTATGGCTTTATTTTTATTGGAGTTTCGTCTAATAACGGTATTTCATGCTCAATTACATTGGTTAAACCCAAATCATATTCGTGTTTGGCAAAGATGTCTCGGTATTTTCTCAACAGCTTTGTGAATTCCTTTTTCTGTATCTCATTTAAATCAATGCTTACCACTTCAGGCTCTTTATACACCTGGACGTTTCTTGGAATTTTGCAATTTCTTTAATTAGACATTTTTGATAACTTTCCCAATTTGGTTTTTGAGTGTAGCTGAACCGGTTTCTTACTGCTATTCGTTATATGGACTAGTACTATCTGATTTTCCACTTTGACAATTTCGTCACATATCTATAGATCATATTTTTCGATTAGCGTTTGATTTGTTTCAAATATAAAATCGCCATTATCCACACTCATGGTATTTGCACAGTAGACCATCTCCGATTGTGGTGGTATTGTCAATGTCTGATTCAAAAACACTTCACCTGCCCTGTGAATTATTTCTCCTGTTTCTCCTGCTATCAAATTACCTGTCTTTAAATCAAGTGAGATTCCGTCCAGCTGCTCTAATATATCCATGCCGATCAGACATCGTACTGGACGTCCCTTCATTATGAGCGCATCGAGCGCTATTATTCGATCTCCAATATGGAATACGACGTTAAGTTGTCCAAATATATTTAATTCGTTTTTTGATAATGATCTAACTATTTCATCGGTAGGCTTTATTCGCATTCTTTCCTTCGCGTTTAATACATTTTCCGATATTATTGTGTGACTAAATCCCGAATCAACCAAAGCTTCTACTTTATGTTTGTTCATTTGTATAAATATTCGGGGTTGTTTTCCTCTTTTTGTTAATGTCATAAATGAGTAATTGCATGGTATGCATAACATATTCTTTCTCTCGATCTCCGCGCTAGAAGGCTCGACTCTCTCTCCTGCCATTCTTTCACATTGTAATGCGGTGCACTATCACCCTCGTTGTCATTGTCATTATTCTCGTCCCTTGAAGGGGTTGTACTAGCGTAGCTCACCTTTTTTCTTCTTTAATATTCGCGCCTTGAGTATCTCAAACTCCTGATATTGATGATGAGTAATGAAGAATCTGGCCAATAATGGTATGCAACCAATTACTAGTTTCCACGACCAACCTGTGATCGCGTATAACCTGTGTGTTGAAAGGACCTGCGATATTATTACTTTGATTACAACACATATTACATAAATTCCAATCAATCCGGCGCACGCTTGTCCAATGAACATAAATTTTCCCCAGATCTTTTTCATTGTGTTATACATCGCTTTCTTGTAATGATCTGGAGTTAACAAATACTCGTAATTTACCTTCCACTTCCGTTTGGGAGAATTGTATCTACCATTTCCATTATTACTCTTTCTTTCTTCGACGGAAATAACAGTCTTCTGCGAGCTTCCTCAATGTCTTCGCTCGAGTAAATTCCACTTTGCGACAATTTTTCTAACGACGTAAAATTTACCAGATATTGTAATTCTGTCAATTCTAAATTTTCCGGTGTCTTCACTTCTCGATGATCTGGCAATGCAATCCAAGATTCTGGTGTTAGTCTGTATTGTGGTGCCAACAATCTATTGCACTGTAATACTTTCGGTTTCACGTCCTCTTCCAGTAAGATTCGTGTCACAGGCTCCATAAATCGCAACTTTCCATTTGTATTTACTGGTAACTCGTTGGTGCATTGGTCGTACTTTGTCAGTTTAACTGGTACCGCTTTACATTTATAGCTATATAGTGCTTCACCGAAAATTCTGGCAAACACCCCATTTTCTGTAATTAACATTGGTGCTATCAAATTAGGATTAGTTATAGCCATTGCCATCCAATTTCGGAGTATTTCTTTATTGAGATTGCAATCATTTATAATAACTTCTCGGTACACATTTTCAACGGTATTTTGACCAAAGTGAAACAAATAATCTATTTTGTTATTAAAGTAATTTGTCAACTTAATATCTCCGGCATCTATATTTGTTTGAGCCTCTGTAATCACTTTCTGAGATACATATATACCTTTATAATTTGTCTCATAGACACTTTGTCCACACTTTGTTTTAGTTTCTTTTCTCAGGAATCGCATCCCATCTTCTGTCGAGGTTGACATTAACACTGTTGGAGTATCTTTCATCCGTAGAGGTGTGATTCTTGTTGTTGTACTCGTTGCTGGATCCATTCGTATCTTCTCAGGCTTTTCCCTGATCTGCTCTCCCGTTATTTCTTTAAAACTCATTGACTTTAATTGCACTAAATTGCACCGTTTTGTATCGACATCGTACACCAAGATTGATTCTCCTGTCTGACAGCTAGATTGTTTCATGTTGCAGAATGGATGTGTTTGTAGTTTACCAGTATCATCATCGAATGATCCATCAAACTCTCTTAGTTCCGACATGTACTCTTCCACAACAACGGCTTGGTCAATTATCGCATCCTCTATTTTGTATGGTTCTCCTTGGCAATCATTATTCGACTTTATTATCCCTTTCACGGTTACAGTCTCACGGATTTTGTGGTTTAGCTTTGCTTGCAATTTAATATCTGCATTGATTTTCAGCTGTCCCGTTTGAAAGGCTGCCAGGCAATTTTCTGGAATTATCTCAATCGGTCTAGGTATCGATTGCATTTTCACCATCAATGAGTGGCTCCATTTTCCACAATAAAATACAAAAGTAGTTCGTTTGACTGACTCTCTCACCTTTGCTGTCGAAACCCAGATTCGTGATATACATGATATTTTACTGGATTTGTCACTTTAAACTTTACTGGGTATGCATCTGAACACTGCTACGTTTACCAACGAATATACTCTTCCCATTTCGGTTTGGGAGCAGTCTTATGCCACCAATGAATTTGTAGTGTTTATTATTCCCAATAACATAATAATAGAGATCATCAACCATGGAAATGCGAGTTTTCCATTTTCCCTTATTGTCTCTATTTTTGGGCTCTCCGTCTTTTGTATCAAATTTTCCCATCCGCCATTGTTTGCAATCCATCTCATCAAATATTTATTCGTCATTTCAGTGGCTTTCTTTATTAACGATTTTGAATTGTCAGCTTCTAAACAACCATAAATACCAATCTCCAATATTATATAGGCTAGCACATCTCGATCCAACGCGGTTCGTGTTAGCTCCTCAATTACTGCTTCCTCACAAAATTCCTTTTCTTCATTATTTGTTTTAATTATCGACGGTAATCTCCTTTGTAATTCCGTTGCTAATTTCTTTACAACTCTTTCCTCCTCCTCCGAAGTATCATCTCTTTTTGTTTCAGTTTCATCGAACAAGTACAATTCCGTAATTAAACTTTTTAATACTCGCTCAGTTTCGCTTGATTCATTTAAACTCAAAGATTCAGTTTCCGCATCATTTTGTCGTTTCCGACATATCGCAATCTCATTTTCCGTTTCAACGAAGTTCTCTTCACTTTTCGTTTCATTTATACTTGGTAATACACTGTTATCGGTGCTCATTTCCTCGATATCCCTTGTAACTTCATTTTCCGATCCCATTTCCTTATTTTCCTTATTTCTTTGCCATTCATTAATTTCCTGATCAATTTATCCTGGGTCATCTACAACTTCAGTTTTAATCTCCACTGTCTCTACGTTATCATTATCCGTTTCCTCATACGGAGGCCAAAACGGCAGTATTACTGCATCTCTTTCCATTTCGTTACTTTGCTTCGTTGCGTATATATTATTAATTCAATTTGTATTACATTCGTAATTCAGTAACTATTCATCATCATCCAATTCTCGTCCTTTGAATGTCAACTGGATAATTCCCTCATTACCTAATATCTCCGCTGCTTTTTGTCGTATTTTCTTTGCCTTTACACTTCAATGTTCCTGATAATATTCAATTCTTTGATCTGCAATATCCAACGCTATTATCAAAGACTTCGCACTATTGCCTGCCACCCCTTAATCATGTCTTAGTTTATTATCTCTTTTAACTTCGCCTGATAACTTGTCAGTTTATTAGTATACGGTAAAATGCATTCAAACTAACTTTCTTTCATATCTCGATCCATTTCTTTGCTCATAATAAAGTTGATACTTGCATTAATTTCATTTTTATTCCCAGCATATAGTGTCTTGTAAATCTGCTAGAATTTTGCCCACAATTCTATCTACCTGAATTCAAAGTATTAACTACATTGACGACATTTACTTTATTTTTCCAGCCTGGTATCAAACCGCAATCTACCAAGTACTCATCGTCTTCCAAACATCGATTCTCAAAATTTATTTGCACTCGCCATCCACTGTATTGACGCAGTATGTGCTCCTTTAGCTCTCTGATTTGTCCGTAGGCATTTACACGGAATTGGCACTTCACATTATCAAGTCCAGTCGTTTCCACTATGATATCAGCTAGATCCCTTGTTGACCGTAAAGCCTTGCCAAACTTCTGCATTTGTTTAAGTATCTCATCGTCTCTGTTTACTTTGAATAGCTTTACACATAAATTTATTGCTCTTTTTAGTTCACTCTGGGTTAGTGACATCAAACTGAGTTCTGCGATCCATCGTTTCAACTGGGAGTTGTCAGTTTCCATTCTCGCAAGCCATCTTTCAACTCGGGCTAACAATGCCGTCGGATTCTCATCTGATACGATTTTTCTTACTTTTGTGGCGGGTTTTTCCTCACCTTCTGACACGGTTCCAAATATCATATGAGATTCAGTTTCCTCGTCTGATTCGAATTTAGCCACTAATTTGTTCAACTTCTGTCGCATTTCTCGAAATTCCTTTTCCATTTTGTCTTGAAATTCATCTCTTTGCGCATATGTCATATTACTGGTAGTTGGCATATCTTCTTGGAACCTAATCGATTTCTTTAAAATAGGTCTGCTAAATCTTCTGAGTTCCTTGGGCATGATCGCGCCATATGACCGTATCCCTTGCACGAATGGCATTGTATTTGTCCATTGGTATTCACTTTGTCCCTTTGTGGTGAAGGTGACGTTGACGATGATCTTGATCTAGTGAAACAGTTTCTGCTAATATGCCCTTTCTTTCCAGCATCGATAGCATTCGACATCACTGTTGATCCTTTTGTTATCTGTGAATCTCTTGTTAGGGCTGGGATTTTTCCCATATTTGAACCAACATTGATTTGAGTAGTGTCCGGACTTTTTGCAATGTTCGCACTGAGGGTTATTTACCTGTCCATTTGATTGCACGTTCATGGCTGATCTACTTGCTTGAAATCTATTATTCGGTCTCAAAATTGGACTGCTGATTTGGTTTATTTTCTTTTCATCCCATGGTGCTCTCACAGGAGTAATTGACCTCTCACGTCTCTCCACATTAACTCCAAAAGCATCTGATCTTTTCGCACTTTTCAAATTCAGCTCGATCTTCATGGCTTTCTTCACGAGCTCATCGAAATTAGAAAAATCCACATAACATAGGGCCTTTTTGATTTCGGAGTGGACTCCGGTTATAAACTGATCTTCCAACAACTCTTTAACCTGCTTGGCCATATCTACTTGATCTGGTTTGACTTCAAAGGCTTTATCTGCTAAAGTGGTCAGATGATAAGCAAACTCACTGACCGATTCATCTGGACCTTGAACTCGATTATAGAATTTCTGTCGCATAATTCTTTTGATATCTCCACCAACCAGTTTCAGTGCCATTGCATCCTTCAATTTGGTCCAATCATTACCAACGTTTCGTTTATCTACTTGTTGCCAGGCTTCCCTTGCTGCACCCTTCAAATAGAGTGGGAATCTCTGAACCATAATGGCTTGTGTCCATCCGTATGCTGAGGCATACATATAATAATCCCCAATGAAATCTGCGAATTTAAAAGGGTCTCCTCCATATTGATTGACGGGTAATTTTGGCAACTTGTGAAATCAATCATCTCTCGATTGAGAGGCATAACAACATTATCATTTGCCATTTGGACTTGTTTTTGACTTCTGAGGTTGTATCGATTCACATTGAGCTAAACTTCAAACGTTAAACAATAATTTAAATTTACTTTTCAAATTCCTTTAAATGTTTCAATAATAACCTTTAATATCTATCTCGTCAGCACTATTTTCCAACAAATTTTCCAGTAATTTTCAATAATTCTCAGGCGACCTTCAATCACTTCCGTACTGTTTTTCCAAATATTTTTCCAATAACTTTCAATAATTCTCCGCCGACTTTCGATGACGTCGGGCTCACCAGAATATATGTTGGGTTTTCAGTTAATTTAAGTCGGTTACCTCTGACTTCTCGTGTCCTTTAAATCAAAACAATAAACTACCCAACGTATATTGAAATCAAAAGATATTTTCTCTCAATAATACACAATCAATAATAAATAGTCCAACAGTTAGAGTTTGAGCTATTCTCCGCTCGGTGTTGATGCTTTGATAAAGATAATATTCACCTTTTATTTCCTTAGGTTTTCTTGACCAACGTTTTCCTTTTTCTCTTTGATTTGATCCTTTTCACCCTTTTTATTTTTATTCTCTCTTCTTTTTCCTTAATCTCCTAAATTCGTTTTTACCTTTTCCTAAGCTCGATTTCTTCTAACCCTAGCTGAGGCAAAATGCCGATTTGCTCTGATTTTCCCATTCCTTATATACTCTTCGAAATCGGGATGACAAATGGTTATTGCCGAGCCAATCTCTCACTTGACATTCGCTTCCACATATCTACTTCGGCTGTCACCCATAATGGCCCAACGAACCAAGATAATTAATGGCCCGTCCGGCCTTTCTACACGCACTATCTTCTCCTTGCTCTTTTCCAATTAATCATTGTGTCAAGCTAATGGGCCCAAATCTTCCTTCTGTTTACTTTTCTTCTTGTTTACCCAGCTCGGGTTTCCTTCATATCTCGGGTTCTCCATTGGCTCGGGTTTCCCATTAGCTCGGGTTTTCTATTAGCCAATTAATTAATTAATTAATGTTTCTGTTTTTACACATTTGAATGCTTTTCGACCCTTCCTAACCATTTTCTGATAAATCCCTAATCATCATCTTGTTGACCATTAGCTAATCTATACCTGTCCCGTTTCCCAATTCGATTTCGATGATTTTACAATTTATTGATTTTTCTCGGATTTCCTTTCGTAACTACTTTTGCCATTTCCTAATACTGCTTCCATCGTACTTTCCTTTACTATCAATTCTGTGCATGATCATGTTTTTATTTGTCTTTTTTCTTCACTTACTTTTTATTTAAATTACCAACCTAAATTTCATTTAAATTTTATTTTAATTTACAGACCCCAACATATATATACATAATATTTATTTGGGATATTTCCAAATTTAACAATATCTTTGCGGATACTATTAACTCTACCAGTTTCTGTAGCTATTGACAAAAATCATTTTCTAGACATAAACTGATTAAGACATATTTGCGATTAAGTATTTCTCAAGAGAGATTAGTTGGGTTGGAAATGATTACTATTAAAAGTAATATCTTCGATGAAATCAAAATTAATGATATTTTGGATGAATTTGCTTCGATAAAAGCAAGAAAAATAAAATTTTGAATTAACTATCGTGCAATTGATTTTATGTATAATTGATATCGGTTAATTACAATTGAAATAAAATGTTTAATTTTGAGTTTTTTGATATATTTTTTATAAAGGGCGCTAAACAGAAACTTGCATCGGGGTGCTAGTATCACTAGAGGCGGTGCTGATAATCAGTATATATTATTACTAATGTATTGTAGAAAATATTATGAGAGAAAATTGTGGGAATTACGATTGTATATGTAGTAGTCAATAAATCTTTAATAATATTAATAATAACAATTAAAAAATAAAATATTATGCTTCTACAGACAATTGGAAATAATTTAAGAATAATATTTTTCATGTAGACAAAACCAACGACTATTCGAGTTCATTTGCTCATATCTTTCTAGATTTAGAATTAATTGATATTCCAGGAGTTATTATATTCTCTGTGCGCTTCACTAAGTATTGGAGGCTATTGATGATATGATTTTTCTGATTATGGTTAAACAGTTCGTTTTGTCACATTTTTATAATAAGATTTAGAAATGATTATTTTAAATGTCTATTTATAACACGTTTAGCCAATCGGAATCAGAATAAATACAGTTGCATGATTAATAAAGACATGTGCAATACAAGTGGATGATTAACAAAGACATGAATAATTTAAAATATATCTTTTTATTAAGAGTGTACTTGCGCGTGTATATATCAATATTTATTGGTTTTGACCATCCATATAAACATTCAAAATGACCCTTGTAATACCCTTTATTACCTTGGAATCGCCATAATAGGCATTCGGAAACTCTGAGGAAAATCCTTTGAAATTAGCCATTGATCGTCGAAATACACTGTCAGAAACTCTCAATAATCAACTTTGAGTTAGTGACCTTTACTTTTAAAGTCGATTTGACCCACATAATTTCCAATATTTTTTCTAAATATTTTCAAAATTTGTCAGTTGACCTACTTATTTTTCAAAAATCTTTTCTATGTATTTGAATTAACCTTTGGAGTATATCGGGACATATGTGTCCCAGTCAAGTATCATGTGCAGTTTTCCATTTGCGTAGTCTTTCATTTCGTGCCTTAATCTTGATATTTTTATATTTTTCACTTTCCATTTATCTTTTTACTCTTTTCTTTTCTTCCACTTCTCTTTTTTTCTTTTTCTTCTTTTGTGTAAAAAGTATCCTTTTTTTTCAAGAAATTTTTATTTATTTTGTATTTTACTTCATACCTGATTGAATCCTTTTCTGACGTATTTTTTTAAGGGACATGAGAATACATTTTCGAACTTTTTATGTTTTTATTACTCAAAAATATTTTTTATATTTGAAAATGATGAAAAGACATCGAGAATTCGATGGATATGTTGGTCCATATCAGTACTATTAGTCTTTTGTTTTGGTATATAGCATATCAACCCAATTTATTCCCATTAAAAGCGTTTAGTCCTGACATAAAGCTTAGTGGTAGTTAGGATGTATAAAAAATGTGAGATAATCAAAATTAAATTATTATAATATGTTAACAAAAAAAATTAATTAATTAATAAAAGTTAATAAATTGAATATTTGTTCCGTAATTATTCTATTAAAACAAAAATATTGTTTAATATAGTATTGATACATTTTATTTATTATTCCATGAGAGATCACGTCAAATACACAAATACGGCAATCATCAACTGGCTCGTCACCAGATTCGTCAGAACGTATCCTTTTCCCAAGAAATTTGTTGACGAGATAGACTTTGAAAATATTCTATTTTCCAATATTGACTATTCGAATCTGTTCATTGGATATGAACTTGTGTCGTGCTACTCTAATACGGTGAATCCATCCAATGGGATTGGCGGTAAAGAACGGAAATTAGAATTCTATATAAAATACACACTTAAAGGAAAAATCAAAGTTTACCTAAAGAACAAAAGGACGGGAGAACAAATCTCTAAACCATTGGAAATCAATGAGCACAATCTCACTGACGTGTTTACTGGATTCGAATTCCGTCGAAATGAGATGGTTCAGTTTCTTTCATTTATGAGGAGTCGACTTTCAGTTGAAGTTTTGACTGGCCTTTTCGTTGATTAACATTAACAGGCTGTGTCTTTAGGTATAATCGCTCAATAAAAAAGTCATGAAAAATAAATCCAATGAGAAATATTCAAAATTGTTTTTTTGATCGCGAAAACAAAAAGCCTTTCATGTAGGGCAACAAGGTACGTCGTCCTCTGAAGTTGCTAAATGGAAACTGGCTAAAGTTTCTTTTATTAACTGAATCGTGGCTCGTCATAATAGACTTGCCAAATCTTGATACAGACAATACATTAAATAGAATTAATAAACCTTCGACCGGGAAATCCTTGCAATACATGATGCCATAAAACACTTCCAACACTTACTGGAAGACTGAAACTTCTAAATCCTTACGGACCATTAACCANGATAGGTGTTTTAGCAAATATTTATAAATAAGAATTCGTTGTTGCAGAATTAAGAATGGGTTCGAGGCAGATACTTTCTGTAGGACAGTCCTACATATTGGATATTTGTCCTACGTACTAATGTAGTAGCTTATTGATTTGTCTTACTTTGAGCCTCTCAACATGTGACAACCCTAAAGCAGATGTTGATATACAAATTCTCAATTGTGTCGACGTGGAAAAAACTTTACATTTCAAATGTTGCTTGCATAAATATTTTAATGCACATTTCTAAAAAAATGCAAAAGACTCTTTCATAGAAAATAGTTGATAGTAAGTCAAAAATTTGGAATTGTTTTAGATGGATCAACATCACCTAGCAAGAATTCATGTCTTATTGTATATGTTTGAGATCAGTTAATAAATATGAAACATTCAGAAAATTGGGTTTCATCCTGTTTGAGAAGCATAAAAGAACTTTTGATAGATTCTTCAGTTCTATTACCGCATTTCTCTGCAGCTTCAAAACATACAAGAAGATATGAATTCGAAAATGGTAAGTTTCGTGGATTAAGTTTGAAAATATATTATATTGCTTTTGTTTAAAATGTTGGACTTATGTAGGACTTATGCCATGCTAGAGCTATTGCATTAATCTTTAAAATTGGAAGAAAGAAAATCTACAATAATTACAACTCAGCAGAAAATATATCTACAAATTCGTATTTTTGAATCCATGGTTGATCAACCAGAAAGGAATTATTTCGAAACAATAGCGGCAGTTCAAAGGAAAATTTTGGCGGTGTTGAACTGATAATTGGAAATAAAACAGAAGTCTATCAAATAACCTTCGTTTAAGTATGTTTGTAACTGGACACAATGATACAAATGAATCTTAAAAATTAATGAAACAGTTTAAATTACTGTAATTAACAAATGTGACATAAGGTACGGCGAAGAAGAGGTCCGTTTGTTGTCAAAAAGATATAATGTAAATCAAGAAACTACAATGAGATTTTCAAACAATGCGTTTCGTGCGTTCCGATTCTTTCATTTTTAGAAATTAAACACTGATTATTATTATTATTATTATTATTATTATTATTATTATTATTATTATTATTATTATTATTATTATTATTATTATTATTATTATTATTATTATTATTATTATTATTATTATTATTATTATTATTATTATTATTATTAAATAATAATATTTCCCCTAATAAGTATTTTCGATCTTCATCCCTTATTCGTAGGTAATCCTTGCTAAGACTCCTCATTACAGTAATTAGAAAGAATGAAAACAATTTCAATATAAAATTGTCAGTATTGGTTCTTTGAGAATAAATTTTTTGTAGAAGAATACAGCAAATTGTTACATAAATCTATCTGAGGATTCAGAGAAAACTAGAATATTAAATACAATTGAGAATGAAACAATAGAATTCTCCCACCAAGGAAACCACATGCACTTTTGCACACCAGCCAAATGAGTTGACATCATATCCCAGTATGTTTTCATGCTCCACCAATAAACACAGGAAGCCATTCAAACAATTAATACAATTCAACAAGTGATAATAGAAATGTTAAGGAAAAAACAACAATATGATTAAAACAACTACAATAATTATCATAAGCTCTGCGCTCTATTCAATACGCATCCTTCTTCCTTGTGAGCTTAACTTTCCCTACTGACGACTCTAGACTAACAGAGTATTTGGATACAAATGGAGTAATTATATCACTCTTCCGAGACTATTGTTCTCAAATATTTATATCCCATTGGCGTTTGTCTTCGTTACAACTGTTGGATAAGTGTATTCTGTTGATGCTGAGAATAATAATAATAATAATCATTATAGTAATATTAATAATAATAATTATTATTATTATTATTACGATATTGATAACGATGATGACTTGCACGGTCCATTGTATATATTGTCCATGACAGAATTTATTATTATTATTATTATTATTATTATTATTATTATTATTATTATTATTATTATTATTATTATTATTATTATTATTATTATTATTATTATTATTATAAAAAAAACACAAAGTAACAATAGATCTATTAAATAATATTAAGTTAGATATAATTGAAAAGTTACAAAGGAGATATTTAAAAAATCTGAGAACGTATCATGGGATAATTACGCAGATATAACAGAATCGTCATGACTGGAACTCGAAACCAAGGCAAGATTATCTATGTTGTTGGCGAATTGTGCTTCAAGACTTTTAACCACTTCAGAATTGAGTCGGTTGGACATTTGCAAAGGGAACCTCAGCATGTTATACCTTGCTTGAGTTTGGCAGGATATTATGTCATCCTTTTGATAAAACGATGATCGAGCTCTTTTATTAGCGAACCATTTTTTTACCTTGAAATAGAATAGAAAATAATTTTGTAATAATTTCTCAGTTCAATTCTTACTTGAGGATATGAAAGGCCACACAAGGCCGCCAAGTGTTTTGTTTCCTCTGTTGACGGATAAGGCTTATGTTTGTGTTTATCGTACCATTCTAATAAAATATGATTTTGTAGTGGACTAAAGTTGTTTCGGTGGAGATTTCTTTGACTTGTTGAGCTACCTTCTGGGGACTTTTGAATAGATGAAGACAAATGGTTTTCGAAAAGTTTTTGAGGAAAATTCGTGTCTTGATGAGTAAGAATAGATGATGGGGTTAGAAAATGATTGTTGGAGAAATATTTCGCCGCTTGAAACGATTGAAATTGTGCAGTTAGGTATCTTAACATAATTGACTGTGGCAGTCCAGAAGGGACAGAATTTTTAGAAAATACATCGAACAAATACGATCGGAAATTGTGTCCCCCGAGTGAAAAGTCTTGTGGGAATTTTGATTCAGAATCGTTTAAGATTCCTTCATTCAGTTTGTCTTTCGAATGAATCGGGTCAGGTTTCATCTAAATTTGTTATAATATAGTTAAACAAGATTTCATTCACTAGTGACCATTCAAACAACTCAAGTAAGCCATAGAAAACTCAGTGCCGTCGATTACAAGTTTCTTAGTGGTTTTTATCTTCTAGAAAAAGGTGATAACATAATCGAAATAAGTTTTATCTATAAAATATTCAGCTATGAGTATTAACAATAATTTTTTTTTCAAATCTAACGGTGAATGTTTTTACAAGACTGTATAACATGATCCGGATTCGGGTCGAGCTGAAGACGATTGTTTTCGTGTCCACGATGAGTGCCGGCTTTCGAGTGGAGTTTTGCTCATTTAGAATCTGTGCGCAATGTTAAAAATTAGGTGATCTATTGATACGCGTTTGACAGTTGATTTTTAATCTCAGTTTTGAATTCGTCTAGTCTGCGGGAGGAGAGGGGGGGGGGGGGGGGGGGTAAAGTTTTAAACAAACTAAAATTTTACCGATTTTGTATAACTTCAAAATAATATGGCTTAGAACCAAAATTATAATATCATTTTAAAATTACGGAGCTATTAATGGACAAAATAAGATGCTGTGAAAGAGCAGAATTTTGTTGACCAATCAGAAAATTCCTAAATAACGCATTTATATATATTTGAATGATACTGACCAGACAAATACTTCTTTGACTTTTTGTTTAATTAATTTATTAAATAACTTTCTATAACTTTCGGTTCAGCGAAAAAAAATTGAAAAATAAAATCTTTGATTTTATTGTAAGAATGTTTAATAGAAAATTAATAAAATTTTAATTAATTGTCACTGAATTATTTGTAATATCTGAAATCAATATTAATAAATAAAATATTAAAAACTATGTCAGTAATTTATATTCAGCAATGTTAAAGAAAATACGTAAATTCTTCAAAATAAAGTTGGCTTAATACTTGATTTTGCAATGAGCAGATTTTTAAATTATATAAAGTTTGGATGATTAGTTTGAATTCTTACATTATTGATCGATTACCGTATATACTCGCGTATAAGTCGAGTAAATTTTTAGAGGCTTTTAAGTCCTAAATTGGAAACCCGCGTATAAGTCGAAGTAACAAAAATAAAAAAAGGTTTAATGATTTCATTAAAAATTAATTTGTACGCTTTTTGACCCGCGTAAAAGTCGAAGTGGCTATTTTGACTTGAAAATTTGACGTAAATTTTTCGACTTACACGCGAGTATATACGGTATTTTCATTTTCAATTTTTTCTTCATTTCAAACTATAAATAAATATTGTTTTATTTAACACAAATTGTTGGAATAAACTTTCAAATAATTGGAAAAATCTGTACTGACAATTTGTATTAATAAATAAAAATTTTGATCTCTAGTCTGATAATTTTCGGATAACTAATTTTGACAATGTATATTTTGGACGCAGACCCTAATGTAGGTCTAATTTCTTTTTACACATTACATTATTGGGTAAATAATCAAAATTTTAAGTTATAGGGAAAAAGAAATTCAGTCCCTATTTTCTATCGGATCCGGTTTCCTAGGCTTTCCCACTTTGTTTGTTTAAGAAATTGGTATTAATTCTGACTTCCACTAATTCTACATTTAGTGTCACTTTGGCGTAAGAAGGTGATTTGTCAAAGGTCATTAATTAAAGGCTTAAATTGGATTTTATTGATGATTATTAAAAGCATTGTAATTGAAATTAAATAGATATTGGTTCTTAAAAATTTAGTAAAATGCATTTTTTAATTATGCTGCCATCTGAGCACTCGTTAGAAAATCTTTACATTTGTTTAAATTTTCTTGAAAATGGGTGACGAGAAAATGTGCATCTAAGAAATCTTTTCAAAGCTCAGTTATAAAAATATCGAAATTCAGGTTTAAAACTTATTGAAATAGGTTGCTTGCAATAATGTATGACAAAAGAATATTGGAACCCCTATACACCTTTATATGATCATATTATATGTAAACTATTCAGAATGTATTTTACTTTTTCATATATTCATTTGACTAATCGAAAAGAAGTGTAAGTTAAGGCCCAACGGTACAATTGTCATGTTTTAGCAAAGAAAAAATAATATTGAAATGGAACCTCCCAAAAATCACTGTACAAAAGACGAAAAAAAAATAATTCAAAATGAAAATTGTCTTTTATATTTTTGAAAAATCTTTCATTGACGTGCAGGAGAATGAAGCAGCAACTGTAAACACAGCGTGCAAAACACATTGGGAAATCCTCTATCTGTTTCTCCGTGAATGAGTGAGCATCCACCAGGCTTGATCTGGAGATAACATAATAATAAATTTCCACCACTACATCGTTCCATTCTCAAATAATTGCCCATTGTTCACAAGCATTCCATTATTTTATTTCCAGTTTGTTTTTTATCTCGTTGTAAAGTATCTTCAACCGTTCCCAACAGCTATGAGCACAAGCATTCCACATATACATGCAACAGGGCAATTGTCTATTTCAGCAGCAACCGCTCAACTCCAACAGTGCAGGCTCACCTCCATACCGAGCTGCAACACACTTGGCCCTCATCGTCCCCGGTTTTGTTTGTTCGCATTTAATTTTTTCAATGAAAATTTTCCTAGTTGTTAAAGAAAAACAACGAAACAAGAAGAATAATTCCTCCTCTCTCGACTCACATTAATGGCAATGCTGGCTCACTGCTATTGGTGGCAGCACAGTTAAAATTCAACCAAGCGTTTCTAAAAGCGACTATTGTTCTCTCAGTTCTGTAAAAGTCCTCAACTCCTCCGTGCTAGCTCCTCTCCTGGGTATGTTGGTGAACAATTTCCTTTTTACATTTTATTATTATCTATTCAAATTCAACTTCAGAATTTTCAATATGATTTTTCTATGTTTTTCTATTTCCCTTTCGGTTTCTTTAAAATTAAAAGATTGAAAAACCCCGTATCAATTTGTCTATTATTAATATGCTATTCAATTTAAGGATTACTTTTTTCTCACAAATACTCTTGCATTTTTCACCGACATTTTTCCAGTTTTCACCGATATTTTAATTAAATTGAAAAATATATTTTAGAGTAAAATGTTAAAAATTAATAATATTTCTTATTTTAATTATTATTATTATTATTTTTATTATTATTATTATTATTATTATTATTATTATTATTATTATTATTATTATTATTATTATTATTATTATTATTATTATTATTATTATTATTATTATTATTATTATTATTATTATTATAAAGTGATACTTTTTTGGTAACAGCATTAATTAAATTTTAAACAATTAAATGATAATTTAAGTCTTTTGCAGCAAATAATATATTTAATACAAATGAAAAAATGTTCGACTATAAGATAGTCCTTAAAGAAAATTGACAAGGGATATCTTATAGTCGAAAATTTTTCATTTATAATAAATATATTATTTGCAGCAATAGGCTTAAATTATCATTTAAGTATTTAATATTATTTTTATTATTATTATTATTATTATTATTATTATTATTATTATTATTATTATTATTATTATTATTATTATTATTATTATTTAAATATATTAACGAATCTTACAGTCATGTCGATGGGTTCATTTTCAGTCGGTATGGGGTCATTCAATTTAGCATCGATTGCGTCACTTGTGTTAATCTTTTTCTAGATTTTGAAAGAGTTATTATTAAAGTCCTTATAACAAATGAATAATGACTACTTCTGACGGGGAGTTATTGACGGATTTGTTTCCAGTTAGAGTTCCGTGCTTATTCAACCGGAATCTGTTTCTCAGTCGTTGGTTGAGTTTCGAATAGCATCGAAATGTTTGAGGGAAAGTTTTCTTTTTCGATCCGATTTTTGGTGGCAAAATCCGGCAATGATCAACTTTTGAATTTATAATGGATTCTGGTGCCGATTGATTGTGATCTATCTTGAAGTCGGGCTTCCTGAGAACCGTGTGGATCTCCTCTGTCAATTCAACTGGCCGCTAGATTGGTGAATATGAATGGGTCATTCAATCAGAATTTCACAAACTTACTTTAGTATTTTGATGATATATATTGACGTGTTCCAACATCAGATATCTTTCAGTTGAAGTTGATAAGCATTTCGAACAAGTGTACGTTCGGTAGGAAGATAGCTGGCTGGGATCGTGGCCCAGAGCATGCTTGTGGAGATTGGCAAAGCTGAGCGTGAAGAACATGCAACAAGGACAACACAGTACATGAGTATACCCAATAGATGGAGTAATAGATTGGGAAATGTTTAATCTATTTCTTAATTGGCAATTTTCGATTTCCATTTACTTTATTTCTCTAAAACTTTTCAACTGTTTTCAGCGATTTGATAATTCAATTTCAAAATTCTAACGTTTGATAAAGTAATTTTTATCATATCAGTTAAACAAATTTCAAATGACCTTGAAATAGATTTTAACTAATTTTTTTCATTTGACTAATTTGTTTAAGTATTTATTAAAATTATTTTCTTCATTTTATTATTAAGTTACTTTTAATATTAATGAAAATAATGATATTAAATGAAATTGAAAATATATTTTTAATATTATTATTGTAAATTAAAGCTTAATTTACTTTTGAATATTATTTTTTATATTTCACATTTTTTGTAGAATTTCTTTTAAAATTAAAAGTAAAACTGTTTTGTATTTTCATAAAATAAAAATATTTTTATTATGTAAATTTAAATTGCAAATTCTATAAATAAAAAGAAAGGAACAGAAGTCTAAATTGAAGTCAGTTAAATTTGTTTGCCCTCTAGCTTTATTTGACTAAAAGGTGAATTTGATATACAAATAATGGGACGCCATGCAGGATTATGTGAGTATAATCAAATTGTGTAGAAATATTATTTTTATGTATAATTTTATAGCTTATACCGGATTTAAAATTAATGAATTAAAATTATTGTCCTTAAAAAATAAAATAAACTATATTCAAGGCCACTATTTTATTATGACAGTGAAGCCAGTGACACCAGTCTAGGGTGTACGAAATAAGGGGTTAATCTCGACAACATTTTCGAACAATTTCCTGAAAACTTAAGTAGAAATTGTTATTTTGGAATATATAATAATGTTTATAGTTTGACTGTATAATATGCTTCATATATAAATAAAAGTAGCGTATTACATACAAATTTTTATTTGTTTTTATTTGTTAAGGATTCATAAGAAATTAGTTGTAATACTTTTTTTATTTATAAAGATGGAAGAAATTGGAGTAAAATAATGTTGAATAATGCCGAAACAGAGATGTTATGGGATTCTGGAGCATCAGTAACAGTCATGAGCAAGAGCTTGTGGGAGAAAATAGGCAAACCAAACTTAAACGTAGTATGATATTATTGTGCCGAGTTTTTTCAACTGGAGATGAAGAAGCAATGGGATACATGACTATACCGGCCACATGGAATCAGAAGACCAAAATAATCACAGTAGTAGTGGTAAAAGAGATCAAACCCGAATTCATAGGGGGCATTGATACAATGAAAGAGCTTGGAGTAAATTTAATGAAAATCAATAATATAGAAACGTCATTGATAAACAAAATTTACTCTGATGAAGAAAGAATAAATAAAGCACTAGTGGCGATGGCAGGTGAGAATAATAAAGATATTGAAGGAATGATCATGGAATACGGCGGAATTTTTATGGCATCGAAATTCGATCTGGGATTTACAAACTTAGTTCGACATGAGATGCGGATAACCGGAGGCCCAATAATGCAACATCCTCGACGTCAACCAATGCACATGGAGAAAAGGATTGAAGAACTGATAAGAGTATGAAAGCAAATGTTATTCGGTGTTGCAAGAGTCCTTGGAATGCCCCGTTAGTGATAGTAGGGAAGAAAGATGGATCTATCAGGATGTGTGTAGATTATCGTGGATTAAATTCCATAACAGAAAAAGAGTCATTTCCTATGCCTAACACCAAATTCTTACTAGACTGTCTCGCGAATGCAAAAATATTTTCGTCAATCGATTTAGGTCAGGCGTATTATCAAGTGGAGTTGGCTCCAGAAATTCAAGAAATGACTGCATTCAGTACAAGAGAAGGACAATTTTGCTTCAATAGACTACCGTTTGGCTTAGCAACAGCTCCTGCGACATTCCAGAGACTGATGCACATTGCTAGAAGGAATGCTATTCAAGGGAGTAGTAGTATCTTGGTATATGGTAAAAGTCAAAAAGACCACGATGAGCTATTAAGGGAAATATTCAGAAGAATTCAAGTGGCAGGACTGAAGATAAATCCAGAAAAATGCAAATTCAGTAAAACAGAATTGTGTTTCCTGGGTCACACAATTAACGAGAAGGGTATCCAGACAAACAGGAAAAAAGTGGAAGAGATCGAGAAAGCAGAAGTACCAAAATGTTCAAAACAATTGAGATCGTTTCTCGGATTAACGAACTACTATAGAAGATTCATCAAAGACTATGCCAAAATCGCCGAACCATTGTACGCTGCAACATCTGGATGCGATAAAGATATAAATTGAACTAAAGAATGCAATGAGAGCTTCCAACCCCTGAAGAGACGGTTGTGCGAAGCACCTATCCTTGATTTTCCAAGAGAAGATAGGACTTTTATCTTAGACACAGACGCTAGTTTCGGAGCCATTGGTGCAGTTTTGAGTCAAATTACAGAAGATGGAGAAGAATCTGTCATAGCTTATGGCTCGAGACATATATCATCACATGAAAAGGGATACTGTGTAACCAGGAAAGAACTGCTCGCCGTACATGAATACGTCATGCATTTTAGAGAATATCTGTACGGGAAAAAATTCATAATTCGCACCGACCACAAGGCATTGGTTTTCATGAACACAACAAAAACGCCAATCAGTCCGCAATTCCAAACATGGTTAGCTAACCTGTCAGAATATGATTTTGAACTAAAATATCGGAAAGGCGAAGAACACTCGAATGCAGATGGACTATCAAGATTAAAAAGTATGGTTTGCACCCAGTGTCAAACAAGACATAAAGAAGCTAAGGAAGGAAAATCAAAGATTATATATATATATATATATATATATATATATATATATATACTATCCAAAGAACAGAAGCTATGGAAAAAGTATGGGAACAACAACAAAAGGACATTCGGTTTCAAGAGCTGCGAGAGATATTGGAAAATGGATGTACACGGGAGAAAGAGAATTCTTTTCCTTTTAACGTAAAAAATATGCGAATTGATGGAGGATTAATAACAGTAGAAAAGAACAAAAATATCTTAATGTTAGTCCCAGAAACATTTGCAGGCCTGTTAACAACAACGCTATATGAAGAACTATGTCACATTGGAGTTAAGAAATTATTTCATTATATGGAAACGATATTTTATTGGCCGAAAATGCAAAAAACAATCCAACTCTGTTTACGATGTTGCGAGATCTGCGCTAAGAGAAAGATCGATCAGACAAGAACCAAGGAAACATTTATTCCTAGATATAGCTCTGAATTCCTAGAACAGATTGTTATAGATGTGGCTTACATGGAAATAAACGCCATAAAAAATATATGGTAGTAATAGTGGACCGTTTTAGCAAACTGATTTCTTTAACTGCAATCACAAAGCAAGACGAAGGGACCATTTTCAAAACAATACTTAATAGTTGAATCTATCGATTTGGAAAACCGAAGAGCATTTTAACTGATAGAGGCCGAAATTTTGAAGGGAATTTCCTAAGACAGAAGCTACAGAAACTTGGAATCAAACAGGAATTCAGCTCACCTTACCAGCACCAATCAAATGGTTTAGCCGAAAGAGCTATACAAACGATAAGAGATCTTATTACAGCAACATTGGCAGGCGGATGTGAAGAGAGAAACTGGCACGAACTTCTACCCAGAATAGAGTTCACTATAAATAGCAGTCGACAAAGTGCTACAGGTTTATCACCATTTGAGATAATTTATGGACGGAGTGTTAACCTACACTCTAACCTGAAACAAGCCGAGATATCAAGAAGCGAAAGAATCGAAGACGCGAGATTTAACTCGAGTAAAGCCGCAGACACTATGAGAGCTATGGATAAGACAAAGAGGGGCATTCGTGTTTTCGGGGTGGGGGAGGAGGTACTCGTACGTAAAGAGCCGCAGAACATGCACAAGGATGGTATGCAATACGATGGCCCATATAAAATCGCCAGATTTCTATCACCTCATCGAGTCGAACTACATTCACAAGAAGGAACGAAAGAAAGAAGAATCGAGTGGCTGAAGAAGTGGAAAAATTCTTAAGAAGGGGAAAGTTAGATATCTTGTTGTTTAAATAATTTGGAATTGGCGGTTTTTGTGAATTAATTAAAACTTGTTATTTATAAATTCTTTGATTAAATATATATTGTTAGTTTCAAGAATTTTGCTGCAAAATTTAAAGATGGATCTAAAGTTTGATTTAACTATATACATATGTATAATTTACTTTAAATATCGGGACTATTTTCATTTCTCCCGATTCTAATACTTTTAGAAAGATTTGTTCAAGAATTGTAGACATACTTGTTATACTCGTTAAAAAATGAAAGTACCATGTGTTGAAGGTGTCTTTCACGTCAGACCAAAATAATGGAAAGAATAGCTGGTCATATAAGTCAAATTACTCTTCAATATCGTTGGTTCCCTGTCCGTTGCATGAAGACTAAGAGGTCATTATTTTTCAACAAATGGACTTTCATTTAATTATAATGAAAATAAATTAGATCAGTCTAGAAACATCAATTCGTTTTGGGCTTGGAAGGACAAATTGACGTGTGATGTTAGAAATTTCTAGAAGATTTACAATATCGGAGTAAGTGTACATCATAGCACAGATATTTAAACAGTTGGAAGTCATACTCGTACGTAGGTATGATTTCAGGCGTCTCAAAGAGGAAAATGTACGTTCATTGATTGCAAGAGAAAAAGACACCACAAGGTAAATCTCCATGATTTTTGGAATTGACTTGATGTATTTCCCTTTAGTTGCATCTGTCAAATTATGTAAATGACGTTTCACAGATCTCGTTTTAGCTAAATCATTTCTGTTAAAATTCATTACTGTCTTTAGTTCTTCATTGCTTCCAATACTATTTTCATTGCACTGATTGCAGGAAGAAAGTACTAATCTTTCTATGCAAAGCATCACATCAAATTTAACATTGTAAAACCTGTCTGAGAGCATATTTGTCACAATACCGATGACCTTGTAATATGTCTGCATGTAAAACATTGTTACATCTTTGCATTCATAAAAATCTTGTCCTACTTGTCCATCATCAAACTGATGAGGGCGTCTTCATTTTTTTTAATGTTTTGGTAGATCCAAAATGTTTGATAAGAAGAATCAGAACGCTCCATTGCTCCATTGCTTCATTATTCCGTGAATTTCATCACGTAAGGTATGGTATGAAATACCAACTGACTGAAGTTTCCTACACGAAATTTCCAAAATGGGAATCAAGTATTCTAAATTAAGAATATGAAAGATAAAATAAAAGTTGTGCAGTTGATTAATTAGTCGAATAACTTTTGTTGCAGCTTCACTTTTGTCTTTACAAATGACATTTCAGACTTTACTATCCAGTAAGTATATCCAAATACAGAAAACAGCGAACCATTCAATTAAACAAAGACGTCTTTGTTCACCATCTCCAGCCCACAGAAGTTCATTTTGATTTGATGGGCAGTATCTTGCTTCTAATTGTAATGGAATATTGGATGATGAAGTACATCATGACACTGAAGTACTAATAGCCAAAAAGATGATGTGGATGTTATACATGGTGATGATGAGTACTTAAAGACATTAAAGAAATAACATTAAAACTAATGTCGCCGTAGCAATAAGTGCAGAAGAACAGGATGATGTGTCTAGAACAAATGAATCACGCTTGTTATTATTTAGAATAAACGAAGAAATTTTTTTTTGTTTCATCCGCTTCACTGATGAAGGATTGATTTTCATTTTTAGCCTTGACAAGCTCCGTTAGCAGCCTAAAATAGTAACCAGAATTTTCTAAGCACAGTCATTTGCTGCTCTGTTACATACACGTACAGTGGTAGGGTAACCCATGTATAGACAGCCTTAATTGCAAACGTACTCACTTCGTCCATTTTTTACATGCTTTATGTGAAAGTGTAAATAAATGTGACATGCTCATCCAATCACTGCATAACGGCACATTATGTGGCAAACATTTTTCATTGTGAATTTGTTGATATTATTGTCTAAAATTTGTCTAAAAAGTGCAGGGGCGAAATACATATTCTCTCCCTCTATGGTGCCACCTATGACGCGGTGTAATATATTTATTTATTGAAGCATTGAAACAATACAAATTCTACTAACAAAAATTATTTTATTTAAATAATATAAGCAAATATTTTTATTGCAATTCATTGTTATCAAAAAATTGCGGTCTGTTGTAAAACACTCTAGATGGGCACTAAATATGGTTAATTTTTAACACAAGTTTTTTTATAAATGGCAAAATAACTGTATTTAATATAATTAAAAATGTAAGTGTTTAAAAAGAAATTTTCATATTACTTACAAAATATGGGCAAGTAACTATTAAACACCAAACGTAAATGATTGGCTATAAAAATGTCGAATTTGATATAACATATTTTTAACAGGTACTTAATTTTCATATTTAAATATTACAATATAAATTTAAATTTTTAATTATATTTTAAAACCATAATATATAATTGAAAAATAAGAGCACAGTAATACTCAATATGGCATAATAACACTATCGCCTAAAAAGACACCATAGAAAGACAATTTGAAGACAAATAAAGTTTAACTGCTACAAAGACAACAAAATTTTACCAACAGTTGGTCTGTCAACCGCCACTTAATGTCCCAATTCCAAAAATTCATCATATTAAATTGATTTTTCTCGCCTTCATGTCCACAAATTTGTCAATAATAGAATCAAGGAAGGTTTCTTTCTGACTTCTGATGATAATTTTGTAAAATTTTAAGTCCAACACGAATAAAATGAACCTTCTTCTGGACCCATTATGTCTGCGCCCGGGGCAAATTGTCCCCTACCCCCGTTAGCTACGCCTCTGATATACAGTGCCGATTCAAGGTCGTTTAATGCCATTAGCATAGAAGTAATGGAGCGTCTTTTTTGTACTGTTTATATTCTTATATATAAAAATACCAGCGAATTTGATCTCCATATCTAAGAGATTAAGACACCATTTACAAACGGTTGTAATTACAATTCAAAATAAAAATAACGGCCATCTCCGTCATAAACAAATGAAAAGAAATACATACATTGATTTTGTAATGAATTTAATATTAAGAAAAATTTTTTGAAAGTAAAAAATCAAAATCCGTAAAACACAATACAATTAAATTAAAAAAATTATTTTGTAAGAATTTTTTTCGAATAATGAGTGCAAAGCGATTGCTCCTAACTCTTTGACCTTAAGGAAGAGCCGACCTTGTATATATATTCACAGAGCCTATTAGAGCCTTTTGGAGGCCCAGGTCTGACATTATATATGGCGCCCTATATAATGAAAAATATACAAAAAATGAAATTTTTACTGATAAAAAATTTATATATATATATATATAAATTATATTTTATCTTAGAAAAAAAATTTGTTGCCCTACGTAAAAGTGCGAAATACATTTTTTGATCGTTTGGTGTAGTATCAAATAGTGTTATTTGGGGCCCCTAAAATTAAGAGGTCCAGGCCAAAAGACCCTCATGACCCCCCCTCTTCCGGGGCCTGTATATTTATATAATGTTTGAATTTTTAATGACATTGAAAGTACTATAGTAAACAAGACGTAATATAACATTTCCGTTTTATAAATCTAAATATTCAAATTAAAAGTTTAGATACGAAGTACGTTGTTTTCATCTCCCAATCCTACCTCACAAATCCCTTACCCACTTAAATCCCAACCATAACCATGTACATGCATTCTTCTTAATCTTCTCGAATATACCATGCAAAGTACAGCCCACTCCTCAAAACCTCAAAAACCCACCCCTCAAAATTGATTGTCAATAAAACTTGAATTCATTAATTGTATGAATATCATTGGAATTTATTCTCGAACAATAAAAAGAAATTTCTGGGAATTTCGTAATAAACGAATTCAGGCGAAATGTTAAAGAAAAAATACACAAACGCCTAAAAAATTTTTCAAAAGCGAAATATCAACTTATCTGGTTCGCAACCAAACATGCGATGGCGCGTGATGGAATTTCTTTACTGGTAACGGATCACGCACCAACGCGTGCTAGATACAACGCGAGCGAAACTGTTTGATGAAGGCTGTCGCTCATTGGAAATGTTTGGAAACCACCAATTGTTGAATATTATTACACTAGATTATGACAGTTCATTGTATAATATTTTACTCGTTCTTGAACGGCAATATTTCCGTAATTAAAACATGAAAAAAAAATAATTTAAATTAGCTTTATTATATTTTATTTAAACACCACGTGATAAATTAAAATTTTATATTTCTTTTTTTGGGTACTGGCATACCGGATATTGTCTAGGGCTCCACAACTTGCTTAATCTAATTATTGGCATCTTAAGTTTATTTTATTAAATAAATTATATATATATTTTGAAAATTTCCCTCCATTTATTTATTACGTAACTTTTACCCTATATATACGTAACCGCAGTTTCTTTGATTTCTAGGCTTAATAAAAATATTTTTTTAAACTAAAAATTATTTGAAAAATTTGAAAAAAATACGAATATTTACAAAGTTTTACAATTTCATCTAATTATATTAATTTATAAAAAATGTCGAGCTCAAAGCAAATTTATTTTCATATTTTTACTGTATTAATTAATAAAAATAATTAATAATAATTAATAATAATTAATAATTAATAATAATTAATAATAATAATTAATAATAAATATAATCTTATATTTTTCTTTCTTCTTTTATACAATTAATATATTAACAATGCAATTTAATGTACAAATTCGATTCGAATAAAAGTAAATGAGAGAAAACGACGCGGACAATGACGACACTCGTAGCATGTAATTGGATTACTCGGACCTCATCAACCAAACAATGGATGAAAAGAATTGAAAAACAATTCAAATCAGCTGAAAACCCAAATAAACGAAGCTGATCATTAAAGTGGTGGCCATATAAAACAAAGCTCTTATTAGTGGTAGGTCGCAATGGTTATTTAATAGGCTGGGCAGATTAATCACCCTGCCAATAGTGGGTGGCGGGCACTAACATTAACACATTACCTACCAGGACGCCTACTCAATTGATGTGCCAGTGCGGCTCACTGTGTGTGAGCACTGATGTAGAAAAAGCGACACACGTCATTGACTCGCCACGCCTTTTACTGCGTGTCGTCAAAGATTATATAATCGAAATTATCGGTGTGCTATTGCTTTTATCAATTGATCCGCATTGTCTTTACCACGACGCAGATGATTTTCCATTATTGAAAGTTTCACTCAAAAATGGACCAATAGAAATCGAATGTGATGCAAATTCAACTCAAATTCAATCTGCGTTTTTTTAATTGGCTAATTTTCCTCACTGCGGGAGATAAAGTTTAGTGGAAAATCCAGCGATTAATTGTGTCGAACAACAATCATGAATCAGAGGTTCAACGGTTTCACCACTGATTTCACCAAATCCAAGTACAAACTCAATACTTTATCGGTTTCAACAGAAAAGATCGTTCCAACTTCTCATCCGTTGGTTTTTTGTACGAAGCTACCTCAACACTGGAGATCGAATAAATCTTTGCCGGCATTGTTTCAAGTAATGCTATATCAAAGTAACAATCGAGTTCTCCCTATTGGAGATGGACATCGGGTTTGGTTGTCAGCGAGTAATCCGTCGATGAATAATGCGGTTTTGAGAAATTTCGAATCGAAACTCGTTAACGGTGAAGCGAGATTTAATGACTTAAGATTTATTAGTCGCAGTGGGAGAGGTTGATTAAATTATTTAATATAAATGGTTTTTAAGTATTGTTTAAAAAAGGAAAATATTTTGATGTCTATATCCACATTGAATGCAGCCCGAAAATCACCGCAGTTTACACAAATGCTATCAAGGTTACAGTTGACGGTCCAAGGGAACCCAGAAACAAGCACAGTAAACATTTTGTTTATTTAATAATAAATAAATTTAACTTCCTAGAAAACTTTTACTTCTCAAAAAATAACATAAAAATTCCTAACTTTATTCCCAAATCCGAACCCGACTCGAATTTCTGTTACAGTGATTCTCCAGGAGTCACAGATCATGCGAGCTACTGGAGTACAACGAAAATTGACACGAAAAATCTTTCAGGTGAATCTCTAATGAAAATAGAATTATTAATAACTTCTTTTTATTCAGAAAATGATTCATTTGAACAGAAATCAAACCTGATAATCCCACCGTCACTTCTTTTTCCATATGGTGGACCCAACAGTTGCCAGTACAATTTACCTCAGAGCAAGCAGGACAATTTTTCAATGCTACAGTTCATGCTAATGGCAACGACACTTCGAATTGGGCTTCCTTTGACAGAGATCTACAACTCGCAATCTCATCAAAGGAGCCCCGTAAAAGAAATCAAAGATTTTGATAAGACCAAGATTTGGAGACCTTTTTAAATATATTTGAGATGGTTATTAATAAAAGAAATGTAATATTGTATTTTTTTTCAGGGATGTTATAAATTTTTAAATATTTCATTATAAAAACGGGGTGGTGGATGGATTAGTCCAAAAGCGGCCACCGGAGTTTTTCAGATGAGAGACAACATCAAAATAGTATCCAATTAATTTTCTAATAAACAGGGTGCATTTAAAAAACAAATTTTTTCCAAAAGCCAGGTTGGAGCAAGTACTCTTTTTACCCCTCCTCTTCTGGACGTCATTGTGGTAGTCAATTATTAATGTATGTAGTTAAAACATATGGGCCTCATTTTTAGTCTGAATTTATAACCTATCCATCTTGGTCATTCTTGTTACGATTAATTGTATCGTATTTGGAGTGTTGCACATCTGGAGATTAGTTTAATTATCATGAGTTGGTCGACTGACGGATTGGTACAAATTAGTGGCTGAAAAGTCAACACGGAGGGGGAGATGGAGAAATATCAAAGTCTTTATCCTAACTACGTCATGTCGAGAAAAAGATGTGCGCATCCGGCAATATATTGACTGTAATTACCTTTTTAAATTGGTGGTTGGTTTACTCACCTTAATAATTTATTAAACATGTTCTGCAATCATTTGCATTTTAATGATAATATAAAGGTTTTCACTACCCAGTAGTATCTAAAATGTTGCATCCTGGAATTTTAATCATAACTTATGACCCTTGCTATAAGCGTATTTACAAATAGTATACTATGACAATGATTAACAGAGGGATGGAACGGTGAAATACAAATTAAACCTGATTGATTCAGTTCATTAATACCTTTACACCAAGTTTCTTATAAGGGTATAAAGTATAGGACAAACCACAAACCAAACTTGATAATTTTCCACGAGAAGACAATATGGAACGTAAAATAATGGAATATAAAAAGTAGAACTTTCGTCAGTGCTAAGCCTTAATGAATCCGGCCTACTAAGTGAATTTTTTTCACTGCTTCTCTTACGTATTATTATTAAATCAAGTCAATCATAAAAATCATGAAAATTTCACATTTTAAATTAATTATGTGAATTTTAATGGCAAAATTATTTCAAAGAAATGTAAATTATTTTTATTTTTAAAATTTTTTAAATAATTAAATAAATATTACCATAATTTACTATTTTTTCAAAAATTTTGTAAAAAATATTTTAATAGCGTGTAAATTATTTTTTAACAATATTTTAACAGCAATTATTAATAATAAACAATTAAAACTCACGAATTTCTTTCTTCATTTTCCTTAAATAAAAATATATTAGCCTATGAAATTTTTTCCGATTTCATTAAAAAAAGTTATTTGATTAAAAATGATAATTTGTATAGGTGGCGTATTTTATGACTTGCTTGCATGTTTGTTTCACTATTGAAATTTAATGCACCGTGTTTGTATGTTTCATTAATCTTTCCTACCCTTTCCGGAATCTTATAATAAATTGGCAGGTGTAACTGCTAATGATTTTTCAGCACACATGAATTTGTATGTATATTATAATATAATTTATTGATTATTTTTCCATATTATATGTGGTTTTTATCAAATGCAATGACGAATTCATTCTTTATTAAAGATCAGGATCGGGGTAATAACTTTGTGAGCTCATATACCGATTCGAATTTTGGCACTCTTTGCTACCGTCAATAAATTTCTTCCAAATGTAATTTCCATTTAAGGCAACGTATTAAGTATCAGGTTAATTTCATAGACCATGAAAAAGAATCGCAATATCGGAAGGAATATTCTAAAATAATATATCGGACAAATAGGTTTAATCCTTAACTTACTACCAGTTAAAATCTTTTAAACTGAGGTCGTAACTCATATCGTTGAAAACAAGTTTACTGTGTGCGAAGAGCGCAGAAAAAATATTGGGCACCCCAATAAAACGAGAGACATGGAAAAAAAATACGCATTAATCAATAATATTTGAATATAATATGTGTAATATAATTAGCAACATAACAATAATCACAAAGTTTGTAACTGATAGTTGAACATATATAGGTTTTTAAAAGTATAATTATAATAAATTTAATAATATTCTCTGAGAAAGAATCAGAAATAAGAACGTAAAAATCATACATAGCATTGTATGTAATCAAAATTGCACATATGAAACCCAACTTGTCATTAAAAAAGTGTAAAATTAGATTTTGTGCGGGGCCCCTTAGATGTCAGGCCCCAAAGGCGCGCGCACCATGCGCCCGTGCGTTTATCCGCCTCTGCATGTCGGTCTCTACATATTAATAAAATTTTAGAAACTTCAATATTGTTAAAATTACAACCGATTCTTACTTTTTATTCAATGTAAAATTAATTTTAGACTATTTTATCACAAAATTTTATAACATATTTTGAAACAAAAGAGCGACGTAAAGTTTTTGCGGGTCTGGGTTCAAAATTTGTGCGAGGCCAAAAACAAAAGAACATTTAAACAATTTTGGGCTATATTTAACAACAGCCCCCCCCCGTTGCAATTAAACCATTAATATTAAAAGGCAATTAAAAATCAATTAAATTAATTTCATATTTTATTATTATCTATTTCTATAAATATAAAAAAACAAAATGTTCATGGATATGTTTGAGTTGTCTACATTTTTATTCTCTGATGAAGCCTGCTGAGCTTGGTTTTTAGAACACAATCTCCTCCAACAACACCATTCATGCAGAATTTGTGGTCAACCTATAAAATATGTCAGAAGAAACAGTGTTATTTGACGCCGTTAAATAAGTTGACACCGAAAAAATGAATGCACTTGTTGTAATTAGCCGAAGGTGATAGTCGTTACCGAAGAGCCTACTCCAAAAAACCTGCCCAAAGAGACAGATGAGTCCTTTTAACGGGACGAATTTTGACAAGGGGCCAAAACTTATTTGTATTGGTCTCGCTCTAGTCTTGTACTGTTTTAAGGTACAGGACTGTTTTTCTGAAATAAAGTTTGTTTTTGGAATATGATCTTTTGGGATTTTGAATGTTGTTGATCATTTTGAATATAAACATTATTCACAGGCAGAGTTTTATTTAACATTAATGTAACAATGAAGACAAATGAAGACATAATGAAGACAATCAAAATATGTATAAAAAGAACTAAATAATAAAATAGCCATTACAACGCAATTAAAAAAATTAAAAAGTAGCCATCACAAGGCTCAATAAAAAAGCAAATAAAAGGCCATAACAAGGCACATAGTGCTGCAAGGTACATAGAATACTCGCAGATTCACCTTTAGAAACCGAGCTTGAACACTAAATTCTTGTTGCGTGTTGCTTCCATTGTGATGTTGATGATATCATAAATCGATCCGTTGCTTCAGCCATGCGTTTGCTCTCGTACACTAATTTGTCTCAATTTTTGCGCTTTTGTGCACCGGATTCATGTTTCTGAAACGACCTTTTAGAACTGCAACACTAACGATTAATAAAATGTTTTAATTTGCATCCGTTCAAAACAGTACTCCTTCCAGTGGCGTAACTAGTGGACGCAGGACCCTGCGTTGTGGGGGCCCAAAATTATTACTAAAAAAATATTTACAATCATTTTCTGAAACTTTTTTCCCGCAGTTATATTTGCCTACAAACATAAAACTATCATTGAATAGCGGCTGCTGTGAATAACTATGTATTAAACTTTAACCGAAAAATTTAAGTGGAAATATTTTACATTGCGCGGGGGGCCCAAATTTTGAAGTTCCGCCACTGACTCCTTCACAATTTTTTCAAATAATAAATACCGGTGTGACTTCAATCTTTATCAATGAGTCACATACACGCTCTTGGCTACGTCATAATTATAGTAAGTAAGAAACACGGTGCACCGCCAAGAGAGCATCTCAATTGAGTATAATATAATGTGCCTAAAAACTATTTTATACAGTAAACAAGCGGGATCGATGGAGTTACACAAAATTAAGTTATTAAATTATTTTTTCACACATTTAACTTTTTACATTAAAATACTTTCTATCAAAACAGGAACTCCTTAAATGTTTCACAATTTTTAACTTTCCATATATGAAAATATATACTTTATACACTAATCGATAAGAAATTTAGTTCTATACTGGAATCCTGTAGAGATTATCCGATTTTTTCATGTTTGGAAAAAAATGGGCAAAAACCGTAGATTTTACTCAGATTCGGCCGGCAGAAATATTGAATAATTATTATAAATATTTTTTTTATGATATTAAATTATTTAAAATAAAATATCGTGCAGGATATGTGTTAATCCCAAAATACTTTGTGGATCATGCAACAGGATCCTATACCCAGCATATAGAGTTTTATTGGAATAGCTCCAACTGAAGTTTAAGGGCATGCGAGGTGTAAAATGAAATTATATTTTGGAATAGCTCTTTGAATTCAGGTGGAAAGAAAATTTCTTAAATATGAATCAATTCGAACAAATATTAGAACATTCTAACCAATATATTATACTTATGAAGAAAATGTTGAGAATAGTTATAAATAAATACAATGTCAATTGAAAAGAAATCAGTGGTGAAATTTGAAAAAAGTTCTTAAAATATTTGTATTGTTAAATAATTAAAAAATAGTATTTTCAAAAATTTTTACATAAACCAAAATTTCTTACCTTCACCTTCTCACTACCGAATGTCAACTAATTACATCTTTTGATTGTCTATTTATTTGTATTTTCAGTCGTAAAATTCACACAGCAACTTCCAGTAGAAGAAAAAAATATAATGTATAAAAGAATTTGTTGATATTATTATTATTATTATTATTATTATTATTATTATTATTATTATTATTATTATTATTATTATTATTATTATTATTATTATTATTATTATTATTATTATTATTATTATTATTATTATTATTATTATTATTATTATTATTATCATCATTATTATTATTATTTTTATTATTATTATTATTATTATTATTATTATTATTATTATTATTATTATTATTATTAATATTATTATTATTATTATTATTATTATTATTATTATTATTATTATTATTATTATTATTATCATCATTATTATTATTATTTTTATTATTATTATTATTATTATTATTATTATCATCATTATTATTATTAATTTTATTATTATTATTATTATTATTATTATTATTATTATTATTATTATATTTATTATATTTATTACAATTATTATTATTAACTTAGGTAATGGTAATTAAAATAAATATATTATTATACACTAAAGCTATAATACAGCAAAGATAAATGATGAAGGGACTATTGAAATTTTTTTCCCATTTATCCATAACGATTGTAGCAAAACGCAATCCAATCCGTTCCCAACCGGCAATACGTGAAGCGGATAATGTTCAACAAAAACAAATAAATCGTAGATATTCACACAAGAATTCTCCTAATTATTGCAGGAAAAACTCGAAAGGAATCTCGATATCAAAACTTGCTGATGAAAATCAAATTTTTCAAAAACCTAATTTCCTCCAGGACTCTATAATAGTAATTCTACTATTAATTAAATCAGGTTTTTCTAAATGAAATCTTTCTTGGTAGGTGAGACTAATATTGTCTTAATTCCTAGAGAGAAAAAAAACTATTCTAGAAACGATGCATTAGTTGCAAATTATCCTAATTCACAAAGAGCTCATTCTCCCTAACTGTGGTGATCTGTTTGGGAATCCACTAAAGGTAAAAATCCGTTTGGTATTTCCATCGTGAAAATATGTAAGGAAAATAAGTACCCCAACTGAAATCGCTGCTCAAGAGGTTTACTAATCCAATAATGGGTCGAGATCGTGGCCTTTACTTGTGGGAACTTTTCTCACTGCAACTAATCCCATTTGAAAAAAAAATTCATTGATACTAATGACTCGTAATGTACCAATTCCTTGGAGAGGGGAGTTTATTAGATTATTCTCCTTGTATTTTCAGGTGATGGCTGAGACCAGAATTAGTCTTCTTTTTATTTATTAAAATTCGACTTGTCACACCTTTTTGTGAAAAAAAATTCCTATTTGAATTCCATCCCAATAAGAGAGATCAATCGGAATGCATAATAAATCGTTTTTCTCCTCGGTGTGGTGATCTTTGGGAATAATCGATAATTCTGGGATTTTTTATTCTTTATTTCCAGAAAATAAAACTTCAAATGATTTGAGATTTGATAAAATTTATATTCTCTTCAGAAAGGAAAACAAGTGATTATTATTTAATTTTTTGACATTTCCAAAATGTTGCTATGGAAATAAGAAAGTCTAGAAATTCGTTATATGCGTTTCTAAAAATTGGATTTAAATTTTATTCCTAAACATTTGGATATAGGTAGAGCCAGCCAAAGGCAAAATAATATCAGGTAGTTCATTAGACCTTGGTTAACTCCACGAAAAAATAGAGAAAATTAATGAAACAATATATTCTTTTTTTATAATTTTCAAAATTTAAATTCAAATAAACATGTAGTGATAATGTAACTATTTATTTAGTTAATTTATTTTAGATGTAATGAGTGCTGGCGCTTAGGAGGGGTGTTGCTTAAATGTTCTAGGGTCGCTGATAGATTTATCATCAACTCTTCCTTAAACACCTTAATGACTATTTTACTTTCTACTATCTATGAATTCTTGGCAATTATCTTGTTCGTAATGTACACGTGGCTAAAAATCAATGAACAGGTGAAAGTTTTACGTCCCTTTATCATTATATATTCTTTTCTGTGATTAGTGATCGTTTCTTGTTCATTTGGTTATTGTCCTTATCACTAGACTATAGATCTGACCTTATTTCGTGTTTACAACTCCGCCAATAATTTAGGGAAATAATCTAGTTACTTTGCGATACATTTACTCAAATTTTTTTTCACATTTTTAATCTTCAGACAAAATACTAATTTTCACTAGCAGATTTTTACCCATTTAACCACATCGGAGTCTCCCACTGTCCTCAGAATTTACCTCAGATCGATTTACATTTAAGACCTGTGTATATACCAGTGGATGGTAAACCGGAACTCTCATTATTCAAGAGAAACTCAAATGGTAAAATTGTCCAGGTACTTCTGTCTCCAAGCTTGTTCAGCATCAGACCACAACCGTTCAATGTTTCTACCACCACTTAATTATTTTTGGGATGTCGATGAATCGATTCCTAAAATCAGAGACATTACAGTTATTAGTACAGTTATTAGAAGTAAAGAAATAAAACAGAATTTCTATGATAGAAAATTACTTTACATAGATACTTACGGATTCACAATCATAAAAGGCTTTGACAAAATTCACATAATCATAGATGACTGTTAAAACTGCAAAAAGTAAGCCGGTTAGCGTGAATTTTCGGCATCTATTTATACTAATTTTTGGTGTCCGTCCATAAGTGCTCTGCTATTCTATGAAATTTGTGTGTATTTTATTCTAAGAATTTTAAAATGGCACCACACACATACTTGAATACTTTGCATACTTGCATACTTTATTCATTTTTTCTATAATTATTTTTCTGAACGACAGCACTACACGTTTGATTATCGTGCATTCAATTGATTGTTTAAAACAATTTAAATATTTATTAAATTTATGTAGCTATTCTTTTAATGATTTTCAGACTGATTTTTACCCAATTCTTAACTAATTATTTTAAAATTATTTCTTCCTTCTTTTCTCTCTTAGATTCTGCACTTGTCATAGGTCTTTCATATGAAAATACGACCAATATTAATTCCTAATTTTTGATCTCGTTATTCATTCCTTTATTTATTATATCTTTCTTTTCGAACTGGCACACTTTTTGACCACGTTAATTCTTTGGCGTTTTATTGGGTTTATTTCATTTTAATTAATGATCATTGCGGTTTTATGTGCTTTATTTTGCATTACTTGATGTATGATCATATATTTTAATTCGACTTAGTGTGGTTTTCATATTATGTTTTTCCAACTCATTTAAACAAAATTCGAAGCTCCAGTTTTAGCCAAACATAAGTTTGACATCAGTCAAGTGCTTTGACACAAAATTTAAAAAAATCATAATGCAGAGTTAAATCCTTTGGTCTGTTAACGACTCTATCATTAACATTAGAAACTCTTTATCTTACTTGATTAGGAATCACTACTCTAGAACGTTTTAAACTAGGAACGACATTTAAAGTCTGTTTTAACAGTTTCATGTATTTAAATTTTTTTGTTATTTTTAAACTCTCTTTATTAACTTTACTTTGTATGTTTGAATGTTTGTATGAGCCACGCAAATCTAGCGACAGCAAATTAACTCACTCCACGTGATAAGATCGACCTGAAATTCGGCAGATAGATTCTTCATCGAAAAAAATGCATTCTTTCAAATTTCCAGATCGATCGAAGTACTATAAATAAAATTTTTGAAAATTTTAAATTTCATTAATATTTTCAAAATTTCTTTCAAAGTAATTTCTTAACTAGATGATTTTGCGTAATATTAAATATTTTATAGCATTGAGCACTCATATTGAAATTTTAATTTTGAGAGAATGTAAAAGATATAGAGTTTAAAAACTATATTTTTACGGATAGTTTTTAAAATTAAAATGATTCTTTTCAATTGTATTTTAAAAGAAAACTGTACAACTTAATTTTGACTGCGAAGATGTTGCAAAAATATAGACATTGTGAAATGAAAGAGAAAGTGTGTTTTAAAAATTTTGAGAGAAGAAAAAACTCAGCCATTGCAATTCACATTTTGTTAAATATTCGAATCAATGAGGCAATGGATATAAAAGAGATTTTAGAAAGATGAGAATTCCTAGGATACAGAAAAGACTTATTGCCATAGCTATGCTATTCATAGAAACATGGGATTTAATCCTGAGAAAGAAACTGTACTTATTCATTTGAAAATTACCCGATTCATTCATTATGTACAAGTTCAGATTATTATTTAACTTCGAGCTTATCGAACTCAGTCCTTCTAAACACTTTTGTACCAAATACCACATATCAGTGAAACTTGGGACTCATCTATCATCACTGAATATACGCGACGTCGTCGGAATGGTTATTGGCATTACACCCGAAGGGATATAGGCATAATACCTAAAATTGAAGACTAGGTGATTTTTTTCATTTAAAAATTACAATTTTATATAAAGAGTTATTATTGTTAATATATTAAGTTTATATATAATGACTCCGTAAAGATTTCCGGGGTTCAACAAATAATCTTATAGATAAATGACACACAACAAGCAAGTATACGGATTTGTCCACTGATGTCATTCCAATTTGTCATGGTTGATTTGCGGGGTTCGTTTCCGCTTCATTGATTTCAAGCAATAATTACGTCATACTTTTTCGCGTGAAAAACTTTCATCGGCAACTCATCTACGTCAATTAAATGGATTTAAATGCAATCTGGATTTCTTATTCTTTCTGGGAACATGGATTAAAACGAATATTTATTTCCCAACAAACTGGTAAATTTGTGGTTTGATTTTAGTTGTCGAAATTTCGATTATAGCTGCCTTTTAATTGATAGAAGGCCTAGTAAGAGGTGAGGGTTTGGTAAAATTCCTTTTGTGTTTTTAAAAGCACAAAAACAAGTTTTATTTTCCTTCTTTTGTGTAAATAACAATGAATGTGTTCCCTATAGAAGACTGATTGAAGCAGACACTTGTAATAAGTCTTACTTGGTTTACCTTTTGTATCTACACAAAGTGAAAACGCGGGTTTCACCACTCCGTATTATTAGTGATAATAAATTTATATAATAATCAAGTATTATTTAAATAACTATTCCTATTTAATTAGAGAAAAAGTGTAGTATCAAAAGCAAGAGTGAATATAAAAGAACCGTAATAAGATGTCAAATTAATTTAAATGCTAGCAATAACCACCAAAATATGAAAACAACATTTGGTCAACGGAAACAGTAAAATTGTCTTTATACCACAAGTTAAAAGCTAGGACTTTAAAAAATTAGCTTGCCGTCAAGAGAAAAGAGTAGAATTTGCACCGCATAACGTTACCGCAATACTAACCCCGAAATGCTGAAAATTGAAGAAAGCATTTTTCGCAAATTTAATTAAACTCCAAGTGCGCCTCTCAGACACGTTAGCAATATATTGCGCAACATGATCAAAATATGTGATTTCCAGATTGATATTAGTTGCACCATACATTACATAGCAAAAAAAGTCCAGGTTTCTGTATGCCATAACCGAAAAAAATTTCGAGTGCAAAGGGTAAGAATAAAATATTGTACGCATGACAAAAACTTGTAGAAACTTGCTTACCCTAAAGTTACGTACCGGGGTAAACTATTATTAGTTATAAATTAGTTATTGTGAAGTACTAAAATTAATTTTTTGATTTCAGAAAAATCATTTATTGTTTTTTTCTTTCAAAATTTTATGTATCTTCATTTTGACTATAGATCACTGTTTTCGTATTTAACCCTTTGAGGGCGCCGTGCGACTACAGTCACACAACTCTATTTTGGTCTTGAGGGCGAAATTCGACTCTAGTCCACTAAATGCCAAAAACTTCTAGTTTGCACCAATATATTCTACAGCTTGTAATAGTTTTCAAAATAGCCATATTTTTAATTATACGTCTTCAATACTCTTCATATAATCGTCAGTGATTCTCGATCTGCAGTAAGGTGGAGGGTTGAAAATCAATTTAGGAAAACTTCATTTTTATGGCAAAATCGCACCTTTGGGGGAATAAAAAATTTTGAGCCCGTCGCACTAAAAGGGTTAATACAAATATTCTGCACATTATAGTATGTATCTTTCCAATTTACACAACATTTGAGTATGCGTATGTATGTGTTAATGTAAAAATCTGAAGAGATTGTTATAAATTCCAAATGATTATTTAATAAAAATCAAAATGGTAGAGCAAGTTAATATAATACTATAAAATTATAAAAATGAATTGATAAAACATTCTATAATGAAGAATTGGTGGGTAGACCACACGCTATGGTAGTAGCGAATCGAGTCAGTGATGGTATAAGTGCAGTTCAATATCAGTTTCAGCCGTTGTATTTTGCGACTTGCCCATCTCATGTCATGGTTCACTGCTTTTATATACCGGCATTCAATCACTAAGGTAGATTAGGCTGTGTCAAACTTTATATCGTCTTCTGGCAATATTTTTAAGTAAAATGCTAAAGGTTTTCAAGTAGTAATGTAACAGAAATTTTAAAATATTTTTAGATTTTATATTTGTTTGAATTTATTTTACCTTACATGTAATATATTTCGATTAATATTTTGCTCCCATCTACATGTTCAATAATTTTTTCTTCATTTCTCTTTAGGTATTTATTTCCTACCACCTCTTTTATTTTGTGGTAGCGATCTAGTTTTTGTGTATTTAGACAACTCTTCTACTTTTATTGTTGTTTTGATAATTGAAATCCTGCAGCATAAAAATGATGTTTTTTAAAACGCTTTTTCAATTTTTTAAATAATTGTGATAAACTCAACAATAAAAGATGTGTAATAAATTATAATTTTTTTAACATTTCATTAATTTTTAAAACGACTATTAATCAAATTAAAAAAATATTATAATTAAAATATAATTAATTACAACAGAAATCACACAATTTTTTTATTTTGAAAATATTAAATTTTTTCTTATAAATGAGATTCTACTATCTTTTATTCTATTATATTTTAAATTTAACAATGTTAGAAAGAAATTTAATACACTGTATTTATTAAAAAGTTTGACTATGGATCAGTAAATATATCGATGTTTTTGATATTCACGAATTTTCGGCACTGTCTTTTTCAAGTAAATTTGATCGATATATTTACTGACTCATGGTCAAGCTTTTTAATAAATACAATGTCAATGGAAAAGAAATCAGTGGTGAAATTTGAAAAAAAGTTCTTATAATAAATTTAATAAATTTTATAAAATATGATCGTAAAAGTTTTTTATTAAATTATATTAATAAAATTTTACATTTTTTTGAAATTTTTTTAAAATATTCATTGAAATGAATAAAATAAAATTTCGTTATATATTAATGCGATAATAATAAATATTTCTATAAATTCACTTGAAATAATGTAAGTTATTAGTACTCATGGTAAAAATTGCATTTATATTTAAAAATTCAATTGAATAACTGAAAATTCTTGGCATAGTTGTAATTAAGTGTTACTACCAATTATACGAATAAATTGTTAATTAATCCATTAATACTTCATTTCCAAATTCATTCAACTGTATGGAGGAAAATGTTTACGCTAATCAATGCATGCACTTATTGAAGCATGCAGTCAAAACCACGAGACGAATGCGAAATCCATCCAAATAACAAATGAGCATACAACTTTGAGATAATTGCATTTTAGTGTATTTTCTATTTAACTACGAAAAATACTAGGTACATGTGACATACAACTTGTAGGTTAGACAAAATTTAGAAATAGTGTATTTTACGTTGTAAAATTCATTTAAAATTTTATAAATAAAATTAATATTGGATTTTGTTGAAAATGTTTTTTCAAAAATTATAAAAAATTTAAATTATAAAATACCTTGCAAAAATATTTTTAAATATTTTTAACCAATAGATGTGAGGATTAAATATTTTTAATAACTGGATATTACTAAATTGATATTAATACATTTAAACTAAAATAATATATTTAAATGGAAATCAATTACGAATGTTTGATATGCTATTCACAAACGGGTAACGATATGGTTATGATGTTTGAAAGTTGCAACCATGCGTTTTGTAAGAATTGTGTGAGTGAATTACTGAATACTAACCAAACTTGCCCAATTGATAGTATACCGATTACAATGCTGAAAGTCACTAACGGAACTAGTGATGATACCATGTTGACTGACAGTTTCATTAGTTTTTCGAAGATTCTACAACTGATTAATTCAAATCTCCATGAACTTCCCAAAAACTTCCAACATATTATTTCTTTCCCGGATTTCCATTCCATCAATATAGAAACGTCAGAATCGGAATTCATCGCACTGATAGAAGAAAGTTACAAAAATCCTTTAGTTGTTCTCGAATCTGTAGAGGAGTTGGTTGAACATATTCAAAGACTATCGAATATGCTTAGTAGTTACGACCTCCCTGATATGAGTACTCATCGACTGTTAGTCTATGAGTATAGAAAATATTATAACAAAATATATTACATATACATAAATAATGATGAAATCTTGGAATTTGCAAGGGAATGTTTTAGACAGTATCAAAAGAAAGTGATAGATCTAGCACAACTTATAGATTATTTCAAAAATATATCCGATATTCTAAATAAATTGAATAAAAAATGCGATTGTTATACTAATTTATTCATATGGCTATTGAAAAATCTTTTCACTTACTTCAACAATTTCTTCATAAATAGACATAAAGGTTTTTTCTCGAACTCGCCAATTGATCATGAGGAAATGGATCTCTCCTTTTCCAGCTCTTTCTATACAAATAAAGAAATAAGAGCCTCTATAGAGGCCATTGAAGCTCACTTATTGGAAAGTACAGATGAAAAAATCGGCCTGTACATTTTTTATGAAACATTAGAAGAAATTATTGGTTTGCTAGAAAGGTTTATTGAGTGTGTAAAGCATTTATCGACAAGATTTACAGCAGTCAAAACGAAACTTATGTCATTTTTGGATTTAATACTACTACATATCAATTCGCGTCATTTAACGGAAACATTTACGATTTACTTGATAAAATATGAACAGCCTATCCTCATATCATGGAATAGGGTCGCTTCAAAGATTATAGCAAGTATAGGAGAAATTATTACGGATTTTAAATGCTATATTGCATATATATACCTTTCCGACGGTACTTATTTGTCTGCGGAGACCATAAGGATGAAAGAGAATTGTAGAGAAGAATTTATATACATATGGAATGCTTGTAAAAGAATTGGAAGATGTGATCGAGTTTTGAAAATTGAGAATCTAATTGTAAGTTTACAGTCAATTTTGCAATCAATTTAGGTACGCATAACTGGGATATATTCGAGTTACTGATAAACATCTAACAGAGTTCGGTTGAACCGGAAATATATTTAGATCTCATATACACATTATATATTATGTATATCCACATTTGCTAATTTATTATTTTAAATTTAAAACGTAAAATGTCATCGTGTTGTAAAAAAGAATATTGTTTTTGTCCATTGTAAATTTTGTTATTAATGTTCCTTAAATTGACATTTGGTAATAAAGTGGAAGATAAACAACAGTTTAATGATTGTTTAAATATTCTTAAATAAACTTAATATTTTTGAATAAATGAAATAAAAACCTAAAGAAACAAATACAATAAAAGAAATATCGAGACAATGAGTGGAGAGCAGAATGGACAAGATAACAAATAAAACAAAAAGCCGGTATATTTCAGAGATTTCCATTGTGGATTAGATTAGAGAGAAAAGAAAACTAAAGAATTTTCGAGTGATGTGCAATAACAACAATTTAAATGTTTTTTAAATATTGTTTATACAAATATGTTTTTCAAAGTTTTAATTCAATTCAGTATATTTTGTTAATTTATTATTAATGTTGTATATAATGTTATATATAAACCTACTGTTGTAGGAATTGTTTTCATTATATTATTGATCAAGCTCAAAATTGAAAACTAATTTTTCTACGAAAGTCCAAGTTTGATTTCGACAACAGATTCAATGTTTTGTGAAATTTATCGGAAATAGATTGTCGATAAAAATTTTTATAATTATCTAAATGAGAATCAACAAATTGACTACCAGAACTTTAGGTAGTGTTACTACAAAATTCAGAGCTTTAACTGACTTTAGTAGTTGGGACGTTTTTTTGGAAAAGTAATTCGAAATTGTACGAAAAGTTGTGATATAAAGTGTTAAAATATTCATTTAAATGTGTAAATAAGAGTACATTTATTCTACGTATGAATTCATCTGGACAACACGAATTTGATCAGTTGTAATATCTAGTGCAGTGGTGGCTAACCAAAATCAATCGAAGGGCCAAATTTTCGGAAAAATAATACAATAAATAACGCGTTTTTACTATTCAAGTAAACTTAGAATCAATTTTTTAAATTAAATCGAATATGAATTCTAAAAAAGACAATAATTGATTTGATGTTTAAAATTGTGCCCGGGCCACATCAAAACGCTTCGTGGGCCACCGGTTGGCCATGGCTGATCTAGTGGCATCAATAATCTTTGAATTAGTTATTTTGTTGATTTTTCATTATCATTATCATATCAATAAAACTTTATAGTTGCTCTTATTTAGTTACTAAAAATGATTTTTTTAATATTAAAACAAAAAAATATTGCAATTCTTGTTTCAGCATTAGTTGAGCCTAGCTAATTGACCCATTTATAACCAACGTTTCCTAATGGAAACAAATAGAAATAATTGTATATCTTACAGAATATTTTCAAATTGGTACCAAAAATGTTCACAAATAATAAATGATTTTTATTTTAATATGCATTTCATAGATGTCATAGTTTCTCTTGGAGGTTTAATACTTTGCTTATAAAATTTTTATCAAAGAACTAAAAATGCTGGTACCAAATGGTATTTAATATTTTAATTAAGCTTATTTCTTTGATTGAAAACGAAACGGCTGAATATTTAACAAAGAAATCTATTTTACTAAAAGAACCAGAAGAACATTTAGTAGGGTCAAACATTTTCACCATTGACCCTACTAAATTGATACACTCATGAGTAACCTTTTTTAGTAAAGGACCAAATTAGACTGGGTCACATTTTAAGAGTTGAGAAAGTTTAATTGTATTTTGAATCATTATATAAAACAAATTATGAAGTGTAAAAAATGAAAGGCCGATTTTAGGAGTCCAAACTTTTTCTGAAAATTAAATTTAAATTAAACAAATTACATAATATATTAATCAGTGCTTTAGACTCTAAAAAACTAGTCAAAAATTAATATTTAAATCTCTCTAGAGACCCCCTTATGTTTATTTTGCAAAACAGAATTAATTTTTTAAAAAAAATCTTTTATTAATACTGGACGAGGAACTTCTAAAATGAAACATTAGAACTGCCATACAGTCATTTTTCATTCAATGCAATTTTTAAAATTTCATAGCTCTTAAATCAAGCATCATTTTAGCGTCAAATTATTATTTTAGGGAATACTGAAAAATAGACTCGTTGATGACAAGAGAGAGAGCACACCTTAAAGTATATTACTATTACAAACTATAGACAAAATGTACACCTCACCTATGGAAAGTCTTAATTGATTAACTCGCTTTACTGTCAGATATAAAAAATACACAGTTTAAAATAATAATCTCCTTTTTACAAAGATCTGCAAAATGTCTTTAATCTTCTTTTTATTAATTTCCTATTTAGAGTTCCTTTCCCTATCATACTTTCAAGTTTCTTCTTCTCTACCTGAAACAAGAAACCACTTTTTGATGTTAACTCTCTATATAAACTTGAATTTTCCCTACAATGAATGGTCTTAGGATAAAATAATATCTAACAGATACTTCGGGTGCCTGGATCTAATGGCCCGTCGAACGAATATTTTCATTGGTGAATAAAATATGGGTGAATGTTATATAAATCTCAGTTAAAAGTAAGCATGTTAGAAGCATATATTTCAAATACAACTTTCAAATGAACTGTATGGAATTTCATGACTTTTTTAAAGCGTGAACCGGTGCTATTAAAAAAACTAATTCTACTGAAAAGCATCAAAATTAATGTGTGTATATGTGTAATAATTTATGTGTGTATATGTGTGTATATGTGTAATAATTTATATTGTTTAAAATTTTAATGTATGCATTATTGTATGCTATTATTTTCGTATTGTTATAAACTTATGAATTTTATAAGGTACTTTTTTATTTTCTTCGATGTCCTTTATTTCCCCAAAAATATATGGTCACCGTAATAAATAAATCAATAAAATATATTTAAATTTTAAATAATACAAAAATTATATTGCCTTTATATTTAATTTTAAAGCGCACCAATGAGAGGATTCTTTAGATTGTTTTGATGATATTCTATAATTTCTTTGTTTTAATGTGCCGACCCACAATGTAAACAAGATGCGTTGCCTAGGAACCGCGTATGGTAACAATGGAAACAATTTCCTGGTAAAAATCCCAAAATTATTGAATAGTTAACAAAATATAAATAAATTGCAAAAATCAAAAAGAAATTGAATGTTTATTGAAAAATATTGCTGATTGTGTCAGAGAAATTTCATCAAATGCGCATTACAAATGTAAAAACATCCAATCAAAATTGAACAACAATATCGCACCAGATAGAATAATTGTCCAATCAAACTGGGGGACAATATTTATCAATATCTATCAACAGTCAGACATTCACCATTGGAACATTTCCTAGAGGTGTCAAATGCACAGATAATAATCAATCAATCACACAATATCTAGATGAGATTCGAGCTTTTCGCCATAGAATAGAATTGAGACTCGGGATTTTTCAGGAGATTATTCGGCGTATCCATCTCGATTATCTCACCGTTTTCTAAGACTAAGATTCTAGAAAAATTTGTTAATAAATAAATTAATATTATTATCGATTATTATTATATTTATTATTTATTATTGATTATTAATTATAATTATTAATTATTATTGTTGATTATTATTATTATTAAAAATGATAATTCATTCTGTCTTTTCATTGGTTTAAAATTGATTAAATATTATATAAATCAAAATTAAAAATTATTGAAAGTTCTCAAATGTTTTCTAGTAAAAAAAATAACTAACCAAAAAATATATTATATATTCGAGATATTTATATGAATCTGTCAAGTGGTTCGTTGCTTAAACAATAGGTCCTGCAATTTAGCCATCACTTATAGCTACACTATATACCGATACTAAATATAGAACTCACTAACCTGTTCTGCAAACGTGGCTTTTTAATAATTTAATAATAAAAACATATACTGCCATCTAATCTACTTTGTATAAGAGGAAAAGGTGCAAGCAAACAAACATATTACGAGTTTTATAGTTACGAAGATAAAGTATACTAGTAGATATTTTAACTTTTTCATACAAAATTTTCATTTAATATTTCAAATTTGAATGCTATAAAGCAGTGCTTCTCATCATGTTATGCTCTATGTCCCAAACAATAGAGTTTAAAAGTCAATTTGCAAATTAACAAATTAATTTAAAAGCCCTTACTTAAAAACTTCAATTTTGTATATAGTATGTATTAGCCCGAATATAACGCGACAATTTTTAACATTTTATTTTTATTAAATTTTGGTTTAAATTAATTAAATTTATTGTCATGAATATAACCTATGTATTACTTTTAATTACCTAACCAAACACTTATCTGATTGAATTTCCCTTAATTTTAATTTTTTTATGAGTATTTTTTTTCTAAATTCGGGGTCGCGTTATATTCAGGGCTAATACGGTAGTTTCTATCATAATATACATAGAATACGACGTATATACTTGAGAAAAATTATGATTTATCAAATTTTAAAATCCATTAATTTCGAAATTGCCCCACCGATTTTTTTCCATTGTATTTATTAAGAAGGCTTGACTGTGAATCAGTAAATATATCGATGTTATCGATATTCACAAATTTTTCGCACTGCCTTTTTCAAAATAATTTAACGTCGTAATGTAAATAAATAATTTGCAATTAAATATAATCCAATATAAATTTTAGGATTTTTATTATGAAATATTTGAATGAAGTTAAGATTTTTGTCTGCTTAAGATTTATAATTTGATATTAAATGATTTTTATGGCCATTTAAAATATATTAAGCTTTAAAAAATATCTTCCTTCGGTTCTTTTTGTATTTTATTGTAATTTTTTATAATTCTAAATAATTCTTTCAGCATCACAAAAAAGAAAATGGATCATCATTATGCCGGTTTGGAATGACAAATTAAAAAATTCTAAATATTTGGTCACAATTTCTAAGACAACAGCTAAAGTACATGAACCAATAGCTCTTATCAAACATATATTGTTGCAATTTCCATTCTTTCCATGTAACATTATTATTAATGAATCGCCAATTTCACCCACTTACCCACTCATCAAGGGTTATACTAAACTTACCATTATCATTCTTACTTCCTGTTAATTTTTCTATTACCTCTTGTCTCCTATTTTCAAACTCAGTATGAATAAGTCTCATAACACTATTTTCACTTTTTGGTAGGTTATACATCTCTGCGTGAAATAGATTGCCTTATAAACTTAGAGTGTGTAATTGTACGAATTTTTATTCCGTTTTCAGCAGCTAATTTTGAAACAATTTAACTTAAACTTTGCCGTTAAACGAAATTCATCATAATTTTTTCCTTGATTTTTTTTGGAGCTTGGCTCCCCAAAAATAGATTCATCATTATCCCATTTACAATTGATTTTGTGTACCAGTTTCAGATGGTTTAACATTGCACCCGTGCTTCCATCACTATTTGAAATAAAAAATCAGACACTTTAAACATTGAGCCTTTGCAATATTTCTATTGGCAGATTGAATTTTTTAAAAATATTCCAAACAGAGCTAACGGCGCCATGGACTAAATATATACGTAAAAATAATATAATTTTTCCAACGAAAAAAATACGTGAAAAAATTTAGTAATTAATAACCGTTGATTTTGTTCAATTCTTTGATTTAAAGGTTGAATATATGAATTTCTAATTAATAAAAGATCTAGATTGCGGTACAAAATAATATGAATTTCTAATTAATAAAAGATCTAGATTGCGGTACAAAATAATTGAGCCATTATAATAAATATGAATATTATTGAAATAATTGTATCAAATCAATGTAAGTACTCACTGATCATAATCGAGCACTGTGTTTAGCCGATGTGCAATAGTAAGAATCGTGCATTCCTTGAATTCTCTTCTAATCGTTTCCTGTATTAACACATCCGTATCAAGATCAACCGCTGCGGTGGCTTCATCAAGAACAAGAATATTAGTCCGCCTCAATAGAGCTCGAGCCAAACAAACCAATTGCCTTTGGCCAACACTATTTCAAAACGAAAACTAAAACATCTCGGAACCAAATTTACAAAGCAACCTCAAATTTTCCCCTCCCTCAGATATAACCATCTCTAATTGTTCGTTTCCCGAATTGACAACAAACGGCTTCAAATTGGACATTTCTAAAACTTTCCATATTTCCTCATCTCCATGTTTATTGAATGGATCGAGATTTCGTCGCAGAGTTCCAGAAAATAAAACCGGGTCCTTAAATAGGCATAAAGCTCAAACAAGTAATAGTTAAACGATAATTAATTATGTCGCATTCACTAGATTTCACTAGAACTTTGAGCGTGTTAATCCGACATTTATTAAAATGCCTAAAATCTAGCATCGGATAAATAAACTCGTAACGAAAATGCTAAATAAAAATGACTTATTCATGTTTTAAATTAAATGTCGAGAAACATTTCAGCCACTCCTGTGTTTTACATTATTCTGCTACTTACAATAGTCAATTATTTGCATTTTCTCGTTTAAACTTAGACTTTTTGACAAGCCAGTTTTCCTTATTTGGGGAAATGTACAATTATAAATTGCAAAAAACCAATCTATCAGGTCTTCTGAACTCACATTTAAATTTATTTTCTTATGTAACACAAATTTTTTATCTATAATCACGATGAAAATTAATAAAGTGCCTAAAGTAAACAGATCAAAGGTGAACAAAAAAATCAAAGTTAAACTTGCCAACGTTCATATGGCTCTCATTTCCCTTTTTATCAAAATTAATCTTTCAGAAAATTAATAAAAATAATTAATTTTATTAATACATTTTTTAATAATTATCATGTCCTGCACAATATTTCTTCAGTTCCTACATTGATCAATTTTTAAATTTTTCATAATGTCATTCAAGTATTTTTTTTTGTTTTTATCATTTGATCATTTTTTAAAAATTTTCTTATCTAATCTTTTGCTTTAATGACAATCTTATCACTTTATTTTAAACTTCCAATCCAGTTACGCTTTCATATTTCTAACAATTATTAGGGCAAGTTTTTGACACCAAATGCATCGCAGTTTTTCCAAATTAAAGTTAATTAAAAATTATCTAAGATCAGCCATGCAACAAAATAGGTTATGTTGTCAATAGAGCAGGTAACCAAATGGATAAATTTTGATGATATTATCAAGGTATTAGCAGTAAAATAAAGTTTGTACAAAATAAGAATAAAAAATATTATTATTGTGTTAGTATTGCCGTACTCAGAAGGATTTAAAGTGAAAATAAGAAAGCAGTTAGGGAATTTAAACTATAGGATAGTGTCAACTTCATGGAAAGTACGCAATATGTTTATTAATAAGTCAAAAACTCCGGTAGAATTGTGTTCCGATCTCGTTTATCAGTTTACATGTAATGGGTGTAATGCCACATACATTAGAGATACTTCACGTCATCTCTGTATTCGAACTCGAGAACACTGTAGACCGAAGGCTTTGACCCATATTGGTGAGCACAATAAGGGCTGTAAGATTAAAATAGGTATGTCTGATTTCAAAATTTTATTAAAAAATTTCGATAATTATTGGGAACGTGTGAATTTGTGAGGCGTTATTGATAAAGTCATTGAATCCGAAAATTAATGTGCAGAATGCAGTGAATACTTGTATTTTAAATGTTTTTAAATAATTTTTTTTCTTGTAAATTGTATGTATTGATTGTTGTGTTAAATTAAATTATTAATAAAATTTTTTAAATTATTAAATTAAATTCTGAATTTTTAAATTTTAAAAATAATATATTAATTTAATTGTAATTATTAAAAATAATTAAATGTTTTTATTATATAAAAAAGTTTTTGATATAATTAATAAATTTGTTTAAAATCCTTAATTTACATAGTTATCATATCCCACCTGATGATGACAGGGAAAACTGTCGAAATATATCGTGAAAAGAATGTTTGATTGGCGTTATCTTATAAAAAATATTATGTTTTAAAAATAAATATTTAATTAAATAAATTGATAAAATTATGTTCATGTATCATTTCTTCTTTTTTGTGAAGGGGCCCTGCATATAATATTTTTACGAGGCTCTGCAAAACCCACAGCCGCCCTGGATGTAAAACGATATCAATCTATGCACCATATGTTAAGGGTTAAAATTAAAAAGGAAATTATTAAAAAAATTATTTCATAGATTTATATAGGAATTTTAAAAAAGCAAATATTTAATATTTAAAATATAAATTGAAGTTTTATGATAATTATATATGGTAATGTTGAATATTGAAATTTTAAATGTCTGTTAAAATTGTCGATATCAAAATTATTATTTATTTCAATAATTGGGATTATAAAATTTTTAAATTCAATTTATTGGAAACTCTTGACTTATGACTGAAGAATTAAATGTTATAGTCTCGAATAGTATTCCTGTTTTATTTTTTCTTATTGTATAATCATTGTCAATTGGTTCGCCAAAAAATAATAAGAAAATAAAATACCAAGCTGATGTTATGAACTTTCAAATCTTTGATTATTTTGACCATAAAACCTTTCCGATGTTAACTATTTTCATATTTCAAAAAATTGATGATCACTTTTGAGCTTTTTTCACGTCTCATTTGTTTTCATTATGACAATAAATCAAAAATTTATTTTTGTTCTTTTGTCATAATGAAAATAAATGAAATATCAAACAATTAATGATTCAAAACAAATTATATATTTTGTCAATGATAAACCATTAAATGATTCGTTTCTCACTTGATTACTAAACAAAATGTTTAATATTGTTTATGATCTAAAATAATATAGAAAGGCTACAGGATCCTTGAATCCTGTAAATGTTAACCATATTTGGTATGTATCAATAATTAGGATATACAAATTGCCTTTCATTCATATCTACAAATCTTCAATATTTTTACCATTGATTAATTTTAATTTTCAATTATCTTTATTTTTTATTATTTTCAGAATATAGATCAGAATATAGATATTTATTTTTATAAATTTAACACAACAAAATATTTTTTCAAATTTGAAAAAAAGATAAAGAAATTTAGTTGTAAAAAGGGAAATCAATTTAAATACTAAAATTAAAATTAAAAATTAAATTATTGAATGTAAAATAAAAATAAATTGTATACTTGAGGGATAATTGTCAAACGGCCGCGAACATCGTGTAGTCCAAGCTCGTGAATAGGCACTCCATCAATTAAAATTTCACCATCAGTTTTTTCCAAAATCCGAAACAAAGCCAAAACTAAAGATGATTTCCCAGATCCTGTTCGACCTACTATGCCAACCTTTTCCCGGGGGTTAATCATAAAACTGATATTTTTTAGCACATTATCCAATCCTTCTCGGTACTTTGTAGAATAGTTTACAAATTTAATGCATCCTGTTGGCCATTTTTCGTCGGGTTTCTTTTCTGAGATATCCCACGGAGCCTGAAGATTAAAAATCGATGAAGTTCTACCAAATTTTAATGGTCTACTTCAGGAGGCATTTGCGAATACTCTTCAATACGTTCAACAGCAACAATATTTGATTCAACTTCCGAGCTCATTCTTACTAGCCAATTTAAGGTTTGAGTAATGCTCAAGGCGTAACTGACAGACAAACCAACTAAACCGGCATTTATCCCAGTACCATTTTGTAAACTTATCACAGCAAATAATGCTGCCATAAACACGATACTGTTGCCCACGGTTTCCAATATTACAGCAAGCCACCTGAAACATATATATAATATTACTCCAAGATAAATGAACTGATTAAATCACTACAGATAGCACCACAGGATTCCTATTCTTATAAGAACATAGATTTTTTTTTAAACCTTAGAAAAGAATTAACCATAAAAGTTCTATTTAATCCTATCTATTGTCTGTTAAGGTTTCCTCAATCCAAGGAAGAATTCGTGTATTCAAAGACAAATCAAAAGCATGATATTTCTAGAACCCACACAATGCATGACATTTTACAATTTATTAATCCGTTTGGCATTCTATTTTTACATTTATTAAAAGGAGCAGTTTGCTTCAGACCCTTGGTTATCAATCAATTATTCCCCAAAAAATTAAACTTTTATCGATATAAAACTAAAACTACAATTGCTTTTACTGAATTGTAAAAGTTTGAACAATTAGATATTTATCTCCATGCCAACCCATCAAATTAATCGCCTGAATCCCTAAATAAGTGACAAACAATAGACTTTCATCCTAAATAAATTTCATTTTATTCAATTTCTTTTGACAACTTTTTATAAACCTTTAAAATCCCAACTATCTAAATAGACTTTCTGTTAAGAATTTTAATTTAAAATTCTGACAAAAATTCTTGGCATATTTTTTTGCTTTCCTATTTCCTTGAAATTGTTTTCGACATCCCAAAACATGGGCGTCAACAGGAATTTTTCCAAAGGGGGGCAAAAATATTTTTTTTACCAAGTGTACAATTTTTCTAGGGGGGGAGAGAGTTGAAAAAAAATGCATATGTATAATAAATATTTGGGGCATTATACAAAATAGGACTTTTTTCTCGTTTATTTATAAAATAGAACACTTTTTTTATTAATTTACAAAATAGAACTTTTTCTAAAACCAGAACGTCAATTAATATTGAAAGTTTTTATACAAATAAGATGATTTGAAATCATTGATTTCCAGATATAATTAATAATAAAAAAATAGGAAGCCTCTTTAAATTAAATTTTTTTATTAATTTTTTTTTGTCTTGGGTTTTCCCAACATTGTTTGAGCGCATCTATTAAAATGTGTTTAAATTAATCGAAAAATAGAATGGTTTGAGAAATTCAGAGGGGGGGGGCAAGTGCCCCCTCTTGCGGACGCTCATGTACCAGAATGAACCAAGAAATTTGTTGTTCCTACATATCAGTTGAAGTTTTATTTTTATTTTTATTAAATTATTTTTAAGATTTAAATTTTCTCTTTTATTTTATGCTATTTAAATTTTATTCTTATTTCCATTCCAGGTCCCTTTATTCAATCCCTTTATATAAGTTTTAAAACTTATTAAAAATCAAAAAATTATTAATTCTATAATGAAAGTAGTTAACACTAGAAATAGCGATAAGAATAATAATTTTAATAATATAATAATAAAAATAATTCAAATAAATATATAAGTCTTTTACGCGGTGTTTATTAATTAAGAAATTTCTATCTAAGATAAATACTGTTCCTCAAATACGATATTTTGCTGATCTTTCTGAATAAATTTTTCTTTTCTTTTTGTACATTACCACGAACTATAATTATTTAAACATTTTGAGAAGTTTAAAAAAAAGAAATTTTAAAACTTGATTTTTAATATTTATAATTTGAATAAATTTTTATTATTTCTTCATCTATTTTGCTCAATTTTCATTATACAACATTGTTTGGACTTCGAACTTTTTATAAACTTTATGAAAAATCAGCGGTAGCTAATCTTTTTGATTAAATCTTTCTTTGCTTTTCATGTTGATTTGATATGCTTACATGAAATATAACTATTTAAATAAATAAAATTATTTTATTTAAATTGTTTGTATAAATAATTTTACTATCGAAGATTTATTATAAGTAATCTAATTATTATTAATTAAAATAGTTAATAATAACAATAATAATGATATTAAAATAAATAATAATAATAAATTCAATGGAAAAAATAATCAGTGGTGAAATTGGAAGAAATAAAAGTTCTTATAATAATACAATAATAATAAAAATAATAATAATAATAATAATAATAATAATAATAATAATAATAATAATAATAATAATAAACAAACCTGTTAGATACAATGTTGGCATAATAAGAATAAAGGTTTCTGTCCACTTTGTTATCATTGGATTCGATGAATTTATCACATAAAGCATATGCTCTGATGCTGGATACGCCTTGGAGAGTCTCACCGAAATGAGAATAAATCGGAGATTTTACTACTGATTCCAAGCGTTTCAATTGTCGAGAAGTGGCGACGTAAACTCTCTGTAATTATAAATGAGGAAGTTGAACACAATTTATGCGATTTATCCCACAAACAAGCGAAAAATAAATCTATTATCTACTGAGTTAGCATGAAGCTATATAAACAAAGATTAAACGTGCAGCAAAACAAAATATTGATATGATCTATACATCATTGACTAGCATGAACTTGGGAGATCAGGAATCGTTTTGATTAGGTCAATTTGATTGATCAATATTTGAAAAAAATTAATTTATTATTAAAATAACTAAATAATAATAATAATAATGTTAATAATAATAATAATAATAATAATAATAATAATAATAATAATAATAATAATAATAATAATAATAATAATAATAATAATAATAATAGAAAGAATTCTTGACCAAGTCCCATATGTTAAAGACACAGTTGACGAAAAAATTCGTAAATGCTAAATTTGTCGGTTTTTAATTTAAATAAAAAATTAACTGAGGAGAAAATCTCATTTATCGTTTGAATGAAATTAACAATAGGACATGTTAATAAATAAACGTAAAAGATCCAAAACTAATGCTATAGAAAAACCTTCCAAAGTTCCCTTCTAAACGATTGTAAAAGCTGACTACCTATTATTATTATTATTATTATTATTATTATTATTATTATTATTATTATTATTATTATTATTATTATTATTATTATTATTTGATAATGTTATATTATAAGCATTCATATTGATTGAGTCACAAATCGGGAAACCAGATCATTAATAATAATAATAATAATAATAATAATAATAATAATAATAATAATAATAATAATAATAATAATAATAATAATAATAATAATAATAAATTTATAATAAATATTGAATTACGTTGAGGATAATATTAAATGAAAAATTCATGAACTCCCAATTGTACATAAAATCACCATCTAAAAGCACAAAAACAATTGAGACGACAGCTGACCTGAATTAATATATAAAAAGCAATCATTAAAGAGAGAGGAATAATAATCCAAGGATTTGGAATAGTGACCATGATGAACACTACGAGGGCCTGTAAGGTTGTTATTAAAAATCCATTGATAAAATGTGGAAGCATTGTTCCCACAGCATTTAGATCACTGGAAAATCTATTGATGATCCTGCCGACGGGGACAGTTTCAAACATATTCATTGGGCAACGCAGCACGCCATTTAACAACAGTTTATGAAGACTCGCTGCAGATTGGATAATAGCAAAAGCAAAGAATATAGATGAAAATAACTGGATCAAAGCTATAAAAAATCAAATAAGAAATCAAATTCAAACCTAATTAAAAAAAATAAATAATTATTTTAATTTTTTTAAGAGTAAAAAAAATTATGCAAGTCTATTCATCAATAAAATGCTGCTTTATGTAAAAAAATAATTAAATAAAAAATATTAAAATTTTAAAAATTAAGTTTTTTATAAATAAATAAAACCGAAAGGTGATAATTCAATAAATCAATGAAATTATACGAAATTAAGTGGGATGGGATAAACACTAGGAATATGAGAGTTAACAATCCTTATAATTGAATTGCTTGTCTCTTCATTTCCATAGGACAAAAGATCAAGGAATCCATGTCTTATTTGTATTTGTTGATCTTTTATCATATTAAAAGGAAAGAAAAAGAAATTGAGAATAGTCGGTGAATGGTGAATCATGCAAAATAAATATTGATTTAAATATACATTTCAAATATGTTAACTATTAATTAATTAATAAAATTGAGGCATCGTACAATTTCATTCTAATCCTCATGAGATCGAATAAGGGATGATTTAGTCCAATAGTAGATATTGAATATAATGGAAGCAAATCCTTCGATGAAAATCGACAAACTTATTTAATCTTATTCAAGCCTCTCCTTTTCCATTATTATTATTCTGGATTATAAAGGATTTTTCATAAAAAATAAATAAAAAAATCCGAATCTAAAAAGTCTCTAATTTACTTGGAAATTACTTGGGAAACTATAACAAGTTGTAACTCAAAAATAAAAGAAACATATTTAACGGAAATTTTTTAAATATATCCTTCACATTTTTCATGTTTTGTATACACATTATCAGTTAATTCAACCCCAAATTGAATTATGATGTTATATCACTTGGAAACTATACATCCCTTATTCCGATGATTCGAGGCTTCAATTAAAAGAATAGTATTTTTAAGGGAAAATATCGTAGATTGTAGAGAATTCCTAAGAAAAAAGTAGTACAGGATTTTCGAAGCTATCATGGTCAATCATCGATGCAATAATACTTTATTGTTTTAAAAAAACCTCTGTTTGAAATCAAATTAAATTTTAAATTAAATCTGTTGCAAAACCAAACCCTTTCATAATAAAAATTTAACTGATTACCTGTGGAACGACTTTTCCTTTTTGACTATGTAATTAAAAATCCATTCATTTCAAGTGTATTTAACGTAAGGGTCAGTTATCTGTTTCTGAATTCGTTGGAAATTATTACTATTCATAAATTTATTAATATGTAGTCTTGTGGAAATAAAAAAAGAGAGTTAAAGATTTTATTGATTAATAATATAAAAAATAATAAAAAATATTGTAAAAAGTAATGTTAACATAACTGAACATAACAGAACACATAAACAGCCGACAATTTCAGGAGTATAGAGAACTTGCCTGGAAAATGAAATAACCAATGACTAATGGGATAAATGAACCAAGGAATATCGGGGTACACACTACAATACCGATTATGGCTTCAATAGTTCTCAAGAAGCATCCGATGCAACTGACTACAAGTCCGGGTAAAACCTGATCTATTATTCGAATGTCATTAGAAAACCGGTTTAAGATCCGACCGATTGGATTCACTTCAAAGAACTCAGTCAAAGACATTTGCATAACACAATGGATAAGGATAAAATGCAGATTTTGGCAAGATTTAACCGCGGCAAAACAAAACGACAAATGAGCGAACAATCCTGTTATAACTAAACCAAATTATAAAATATCTGAGAATTAAAATGAAAACTATTTAAACAAAATGTCAAAAAGATTAAAATCTTTGATATGCTCAACGGCTATCACTCCGCTTTCCGATTATTTATAAGCTTAAATGTTTGTAATGAACCTCCATGTTGCTGCAACA
>CAUHTR010007971.1:102025-140690 GCA_959609185.1 Schmidtea polychroa
AATTATCATCTATTTTAACAAGGTCTACTAAAATTGGCTGTAACACCCAGTTTGGAAAATGTATATTTCTTAAATTATCAAATCGTTCCTGTAAGTTATCAGTCAATATTTTCAAATGCGTTCCTATTACATTTACTGCATCATCGCTTACATCACATTTTTGTAGCCAATGGAATTCATCAAATTTTCAATATCCATTAATTTCGAAATTGCCCCAGATGAGAAGCACCGGAGTAATTAATTAATTAATTAACTTGAATTCTTACTTAAACCATTTAATCATTATATATATGCGCGCGTTAAAAAACCATTTGTTTTTACTTTTCCAAATGTGCTGATTTTTACTTTTGTAAATTCAATTAATTAATTAATCTATAATCTAATGAAATAAATTTCAATGGTGAAAAAAGTAAAAGATTCTATTGGTAGTTAAAAATTTGTTTTAATTTCATGCGTATATCCAAACAACGCACATTTTTCGAACCCCCTCTATGCTGCATATAAGAAATCGAATGAAGCCGGTAAAATGACAAAAAAACCATGCACGATTGGTGGCAAACCAGAAATATATATAAAATTAAGTGATAATGATCAATCATCAGGGGAATATAAGCACCGGAAACCTGATCTCCCAATTACGTGTCAAAGCTACATAAAGACCATCTACCTGAATAGGAGAATAAATAATACTGGTAATAGCTAAAACGGCCATGAAAATGATGATCTGCCTGCCGGATACAGACCATAACAATGCAAATACAATGCCGAATGATTCAGTAATGCAGCGCAGCAGCCCGGAAATGGTGAAATGGATCACCAAATCCAGCTGGGCACAATCATCACTCAATCTGGTGAGTATGGAACCGCTACTAATTCTACTAAATCTCAAATACGGCCAATGGAATATTGAAGAAGTAAATTTAATGAAGAATTTGTTGCTAGCCTTTAATCCTACTAAAATCGAGGTTGCTCCACAGGCAATATTTAGTAATCCTAATAATTGTCAAAGATGAATTCTCCAATACAATTTATCCAATAAGCATCAATATTTACCTTGACAAAAACCAAACACTCCATAGATTCCAAGATTTAGATCTCTTTGGTCTCGAATAATCTTTTTCAAATCATCAATTTGTGTTTGGCTGGAATTTTGAGAAATTAATTCCTTCAGTTCCTTCGAAAGGTTTGCAGCGATTTTCGATTGATCAGACCACCTAACAAGCCATAAATTTGAGCCCAAACTAAAGCCTTGTGTAATAACAAACAACAATATTATGCCTCCTGCTAGCCAAAATCCTATGGACCGTAAATAAGCCAAATACACGGCCATTTTAACCTAAATAGCCATAGCGAAATTGAGAAACCTTTTAAAATTAAAATGCAGTAATACATTTCCTTCCTTTGATGTCTCCTCTTCGATAAGCTTATTACCAATCTTTTGTGTGCCAGGTTTCAAAAATTTATCCAATTCTTCTTGACATCGTTTTTCATCCTCCAATTTCGTAATGTTAGCTACCTATCCCCATTGGAATGTAAATATTATACTGGATGATAAACAGATAGATTTATGTTCTTATCATTCAGAAATATTTATACAAAATTTATAAAAACAAATTAATACATTTAAAAAGAATTTATTGCTACATAAAGAAAGAGAAAGCATAGCGTCTGTATCTCAAGTACAAAAAGCAATGGGCAAATTGATCAAGATAAAGTTTTGACTGACAAATTAAACCACTATATCTACTAATAACCAATTTGATCAAAACCTTATGTATAGCCACAGATGAAATTTATCTTTCCAAATATGAGGAACATTATGTGACATTGATTTTAACGTGTCAACGTTTCTTAAATGCCTTCAAAAACTTAAAAAACAGTTTGAAAGGAGATTTTAGCAATTCACTATCATATAACCAATGGTCTCCTTTCCACCAAATACTTTTACTGGTTAAGTAAATAAAACAGAAATAACTACATAGATTAGAAAGCTTGTTAAAGAAAAGAAAGAATTAAAGTAAGACATTTTCAGAAAAACAATACGATGAACCCTCTATATGATATAAGAACATCTGGAATCTAACGAATAGAAACAATTTTCATTCTTAAAAAAGGTAATATACTTTTCCGTTTCACTTACATTGTTTTTAACCATAAATATCGTAAATCACCGATGGAAAATTCGATGATTGTTTTAGAACAGAAATATCACTATATTTATTATTTTTATGTCAAATTTTATTTACTTAATTAACGAAAAAGGCAGAAATTAATTTAAAAATGAAAACAAGAAAGCATTTGAAAATTCTAACTAAATTCAGACAAATTGAAAATAATTATTTTCACTAAAGAAAAAATTCTCAACAAAGGCCTATTCTTGTCATTCATTTTTTTAATAATAATAATAATAATAATAATAATAATAATAATAATAATAATAATAATAATAATAATAATAATAATGAAAATAATAATAATAAAAAATAAAAATAATAATAATAATAAAAATATTAATAACAATAAAAATATTAACAACAATAATAAAAATAATAATAATAATAACAATAATAATAATAGAAATATTTATATCAATAATAATTACAATAATATTAATAAAAATAACAATAATAATAAAAAAATAAAAATAATAATAATAATATTAATAATAATAATAATAATAATAATAATAATAATAATAATAAAATATTAATAACAATAATAATAATAATAATAATAAAAATAATAATAATAATAAAAATATAATAATAATAATAATAATAATAATAGAAATATTAATAACAATAATAATTTCAATAATAATAATAAAAATAATAAAAATATTAACTACAATAATAATAAAATAATAATAATAATAATAAAAATAATAATAATAATAATAATAATAATAATAATAATAATAATAGAAATATTAATAACAATAATAATTTCAATAATAATTTCAATAATAATAATAATAAAAATAATAAAAATATTAACAACAATAATAACAATAATAATAAAAAAATAAATAATAATAATTGTTTTGGAGGTTTGACCAGTTTGCAACCCCAGGTTTCCATTTGTGGTGGTGATAACAGTGGAACTTAAAATTTAATTTAAACTTAGGTTTAGTTAATGACGGTTACTGTCGTTCATTCATTTTTTTATATATTTTTTTATGTTTAAAATAAAAAACTTAGAAAATTTGTTTATCTATATTTAAAAAGAGAAATTATTGTGTTTATATATTCAAGAAAAATAAATTGAATTTTCGTCTTAGTTATTTGTATTAATCGTAACGTTTTACAAATTTGAATCTACTAATGAAAGTGACGAAAAGTCTGAAATGGAAACAAAATGTTTAGAAAAGATGCAATCAGAAATTATATTTCAAAATGATAATGCACAAAAATATCGATGTTTAGAATGTAATATTAATTTTCAAATTTATGGGTAATTGCATAAGTATTCTGTTGTTATTTATGAATGCACAGTAGATGACTGTCAAAGGTGGTTCTACCCACGTAAAAGTTATGAAAAACATTCAGAAAGTTCAAAATCTCAACTCCATAAATCGATATATCTATACCAGTGTTTCCCAAAATTTTGGTACTGCGTACCTTGATCATTTTCATTATATAATGTACCCCTCTGCTTTAAAATTTTATATAATGATAAAATTTTTTTATAATATCTTTTTTAAAATATACGACCTTTAAATTAATAGCATTAATGAAAAATTAAATACTTTTATAACTGAAATATTGTAAAATAAAAAATACTATACTTAATTTATTGTAATTAAATTTATAAAATAATTCTAAAAATAAATTTAAAACGAACCGATTTAAATTTTAATTACATTTATATAAAAGATTTACTTTATGCTTTGTTTTTTTAAACTTAGTTTATTTTTAAAAATATATCATTGATTCGAAAATATAAACAATAAATAAAAAACAAGATTATATTTATATTTTTCTGTATTAATAAAATTTTAATAAGACATTTTAATCTAATTAAATTTTTTTATTTATCTTTTAATATTTAAATAATAGAAGATTGAAAAGGCCTGTGTACCCCAAAAAATCCATCGCGTACCCCGGTTTGGGAAACACTGATCTATACGATGAATCTATGTTCAGATTTCCAAAATGTGTATGTAGAACAGACTGCAAGATATATTAACGGAAGCAGCCCAAAATTCGTTTCTAAAAACAATCGAATAAAGAATTCTGATGGTATTAAAAACAGTACAGATAATGTGATATTGATTAAGCCTAAACTCATTCCTGAATTGAATCACACAAAAGTATCTATTCTATCTCTCAATGCTTCATGTTCGATTGAAAAATTCTCAGAAAATTTAACTAAATTATTGTGGATTTATGATCCCGCTGGATATTTCAAATATTCACTGATTATCTATTTCGTTACGTTATTTTCACAGTCCTTTATGGATAAACATTGCTTAAACGCTGTATCTGCAATTTCTCTTGAAGTTGAATGGAAATATAATCTATTAACAATTGCCAATGATTATGACAAACAAGGATTGCCAATCATACAAGGATTCTTAACAAATTCCCCAGCTAGATTCTATTTGAAAGAAAGATCAACATGCTACAGAAGAAGAGGATCTAATGAACGAATAGGACGATACCACCACCAATAATAATAATAATAAAAATAATAATAATAATAATAATATTAATAATAATAATAATAATAATAATAATAATAATAATAATAATAATAATAATAATAATAATAATAATAATAATAATAATAACAATATAAAATGATGATTGCTTGGTAGCAGCATTTATTATTTAAAACAATAAAATGATAATTTAAGCCTTTTGCTGCAAATAATGTATTTAATGAAAGAATTTTCGACTATACGATAGTCCTTGTCGTATAGTCGAAAATTCTTTCATTAAATACATTATTTGCAGCAAAAGGCTTAAATTATCATTTTATTGTTTTAAATAATAATAATAATAATAATAATAATAATAATAATAATAATAATAATAATAATAATAATAATAATAATAATAATAATAATAATAATAATAATAATAATAATAATAATAGTAATAACAACATCTTTCTCCAGATCCATTTTTAAATTTTCCATAGATTTGTAGATTTGTTCTCTGCTTTTCGATAAAGAAGATATTATATTTGCATTGCTTTGATTTATTTCAGAATATGTAAGCTGGAGATCTTGAAGAAGCATATCCTTTTCTGTAAGTTCATCTAAACTGAGATTTTGATTATTTGTAGCCTGGAGTTCATCAGCTAGATGAGTGGTGATAAAATTTGCAAATGCGCCAGCATGTTTAATCAAATCCAAATACGTTCCTTCTTCTGATACCATTCCATTATTCATGACAATAATCCTATCGCATTTTGACAATACGGCCAAATTATGAGTGACTAAAATTCGAGTGCTACCATTGAGAATCCCGGTGGAACTGATCACATTATCTATTAAGTCTTTCCCAACATGACTATCGACAGCACTCAATGGATCATCCAAAAGATAAACATTAGAATCGCTATAACATGCTCGGGCTAAGCTGACTCGTTGTTTTTGACCACCGGATAAGTTGATTCCTTTCTCACCAATTTCTGTGAAATCTGCATCATTTAGAATTTCGAAATCCCTTTCCAAACAACAAGCTTTTATTATTCTTTGATATTTACACGCATCGTAAGGTAGACCAAATATGATATTATCTCTAATGGTCGCATTTATGATCCACGGCTGCTGAGGAACGTATGCAATTGAACCCTAAATTTTAGAAGTTACCATTCATTTGTAATAAAGATATGAAAATTTCTGTTAATTTTTAAAAAGAATCATAACTATTCTGTGTTCATTATTTAGTTAGTAGCTTACCAGTGGCCAATACGTCAACATTTTTATTGCATGTTGAATTTACGGAACATCAAAAAGAAACGAAAAGGACGGACAAGAGTAGCACGATAATAAATTTTGAAAAGTAAAGCGGTAAAAAAACTTGCTCCGGTTTCGAAAATAGGTTTACTGCCTTGTCATCTACTTTATTTGTAATCACTAAGTGAATATATAATCCCGGTAGGATATCCAACTACTGGTACAACAGACGTATAGTAACCTATGACGAACGGATATTTAAGACGAAGATAATAAGAGATTGGTTGTAAGAATTAAGCAATTAACAGATGATACTCTGAATAGACGAGTTTTAGTGCAAATCCCTCCATTTCGATTAACCCAAATGTTGTCACCGTCCTTTTAAAAGAACGCTCCTTATATATTTTTTTTGCATACGCTAGTTATTTAGAGATATCTATAATAAGAATGTGTTTAGCACATCACAATTACAAGTCTTGACCAGTTAACTTCTTTGTTTATTCTTGATTTTGTATAATAACTTTATTTAGCTACTTTAAATAAGATTTTACTAATTTTATGTTTTTTTTTGAATAAAATAGTTTTGGCAACATCTGGGTTAAAATAATTTTGACAAAAAATTCCCGGAAAAAGGACCAATAAAGAAATCAGTAAGATGGATATCGAAGCACAAACTAAGGACATCACTAAAATTTTTAATGAATAATAAAGAGTTTTGAGGACCAAATATAATGCGATATTTATTGAAAAAGAATCTAGAAAGAATCTGAAACACCCTATCATTCCAAAATTTAGAAAAGGTCTACTATGCAATTAAAAAGTATGAAGTTAACAGAAGAACATTAGAATTGTGCACAATTTTATCAGAAATCTTATCGTTAATAAAACGATTTTGGACCGAAAACCGCAAGTTGTGATAAACGTGCAATACTAAATTCAATGAATCTTTATCAGAGACATGACAATTCAAGATTACATATTTATCATAAGAGATAATATAATGATGACAATTAAAAGGTACAAACATTATTATTATTATTAACATCATTATAATATTATTGTTAATAGCATTGCAATTATAATATCTGAAGTTATAAAAATGTATTCCAAATCAATATTTACTTCAATACACAAATTTATATCATCATCAACCTTCAGTATTCAAATGAATTTAAGCGACAATAGCTTCTATATAATAAAAGTTGTGATTCAAATTGTATACATTCAAGAAATTTGGTCAAATGTTTTTTTTTCTTTTGTAAACTTCGTTATTTTCATTTTAATTTTTAAAACTCTTAAATACTTTAACATTAAACTTTTAGAAAATTTTACGTATTTTTATTAATATTTTTTTAAATTTCCAACATTTTCAATTTATATTTTTAATATTTTAAATTCTCAGTTATTATCGATATTTTATTATTTCTTGATCTTATTATTATTATTATTATAAATTTGTTTAGTGTTTAATTTATGTTGCGACTAAGATACTACTTCCTATTTTATTATTGTTACCATTATTAATTCAAATAAACAGGTAAATTATTTCCAGAGTTTATTAATTGAAAATCTTTCAATCCTGTTCACTCCAATACGAAATTTAACTGATCTTTCTTCCTATCTCCCTCTCTAATAGAATCTTTACATTTTCTTGTTCTTCATTTAACATATTTCCAAAATATATAACAATTTTAACAAATAAAATTTTCTTTTCAATTTTGCAAAATTTTGGTTCAGGCATAAAGTCTGGCTATAACACCCTTGGAATATCTTTATGATAACTGTTCGGTCACGGTATTTGTAGTATGAATGGACATTTCAAAGCACCATAGCCCATAGTGGAAATAAACAACAAATCGAAATTATTTGACATCAATATTATTATCAGTACTTGTAGCCATCCAAATATTAAATATAAACTGTTTAATATTAGGATAGTTTGTTTAAATATTCAAACATTATTATTAAAATATATTTTGAAATGTCAGCGTGTTCTTCTCCCAACAATGGTGTCAGAAACGTGATTGATGAAAACAGTCACATCAGAACCAAGATCCCGCAGTATTTTGAAAATGCTGTAACTTGGTTTGCTCAAGTAGATGCTGCATTTCAAATGGCAAACATCAAAAGTGAAAAAACAAAATACTTGCATCTTTTGACCAGTCTACCACCAAGAATATTAGAAGAATATTCAGATGCACTGAAACCGAACAGTCAGAACCCATACTCTCTGCTCAAGGAAACAATCATCAAAGAAACAGCGGAGTCAACTTCAGAAGCTGCAACAAAGATTTTTCAAAGACAAGAATTGGGAGATAGGAAACCAACACAACTACTTAGAGAATTGAAGAAGAATTTTAAAATACTAGAACCAGATGCCGACGCATCAAAGAGCAACATCTTACGGCATCAATTTATTAAAAGTATGCCAAATCAAATTCAACATTTTCTAATATCGAGCAACGCTGATCTGGACGAACTAGCAGCAATTGCCAACACCCACACGTCACTAAACCAATGCCAAGGACTCAACACAGTTTCCAACAGCAACGAAGAGTACCGAAATACAATTCAGAAGATGCAAGAAGAAATCAATGTCCTCAAACAAGTTCACCACAGACAAAGTGACAACTCCGAACTTTGCTACTATCACAAACGATTTGGCAGGCGAGCCATGAAGTGCCAAAAACCCTGCTCATGGAAAGAAACTCAAACGTCGGGAAAAGCCAACGGATCTCAGTAAGTCCGGCGACTGGGATCCTAAGTGTACAATCAATGCCGTTAACAATCAAATCAATCTTCACAGTGCCAGCAAAACATATGAGTAATTGTCTTCACTTTCTAATTGATTCAGGTGCAGATGTGAGCGTGCTACCATCGAAACATTTCTCTGCAGATTCCGGGACACCCAAAAATCACCTGATATCAGCGAACAACTCAACAATTACTGTATTCGGCCAAAAACGAATACAATTAACCATTGAAGGACTATCAGGTCAATTCGAGTGGATATTTACAGTTGCCGACGTCAACAGGCCGATCCTCGGAGCCGATTTTCTTGCACATTATGACATACTAACAGACTGTAAAAGAGCTCAAATCAGAAGAGGATCTCAAATCGTAACGGGGAATGTCAACAAAACACTCCAATCTATTTGTCCTATGACTGACATCGCACTGAGAATCGACACCACTGGCCCCCCGATTGCACAGAGAGCACGTCGACTGGGTGGAACAATTCTCAAATCCGTTCGACAAGAATTTGACATACTATTAAAGAAAAATATCATTCGTGAGAGCAAAAGTGAATGGGCATCTCCTCTAGTAATTGTCAAAAAGAAAGATGGGACTCACCGTCCTTGTGGCGATTACAGACTACTTAATGCTGTAACAAAAGCAGATAGGTACCCATTACCCAGAATCTCAGATATTCTAGATCAAATTGGAAAAAGTGCAATTTTCTCAACATTTGATCTTGAAAAAGCTTATCATCAAATACCAATACGGACCGATGACATCAATAAAACTGCAGTCATCACGCCTATTTGGACTTTATGAATACACAATGATGCCTTTCGGTCTAAAGAATGCCTCACAAACCTTCCAAAGACACATAGACAAAATTCTCCGACCATACAGGGAATTCACTCTCTCCTACATTGACGATATAATTGTATTCTCCAGAAACATGGAAGATCATCAGAAACATCTGAACATAGTAAGGAATCTGCTTAAAGACCACTCATTAAAGATAAAGGAGGAAAAATGCTCAATTGCTCAGAAAGAGGTCAATTTTCTTGGATTCAATATATCGTTTTCGGGAATAAGACCAAATCCTGCAAAGGTTCAAGCACTAATCACGTATACTAAACCGAACAATGCTAAGGGTCTTAGACGGTTCATTGGAGCAGTCACGTTCTACCAATGGATGATACCAAACTTATCAGAAACAATGGCACCATTGCACGACATGGTGTCAAGAAGTTCAAAAAATAAATCTAGTCTGATATGGACAGAGACAGAGTCGAGGGCATTTGAAGACTCCAAACAGAAACTAATAAATATAACCAAAGTCATTTCCCCAGACTTCGACAGAAAGTTCATTCTGTGTACTGATGCGTCAAACATAGGAGTCGGTGCCAGTCTTAACCATGAACGGTGCGATGGAAGCCTTCAACCAATATCATTTTTCTCAAGGAAACTCAGCTCAACAGAACAAAAATATTCAACATTTGACAGAGAGCTGCTTGCAGTTTACCTGTCCGTTAAAAACTTTAAGCACTACCTGGAATCAAACGAATTCTGTCTATAAACTGATCATAAGCCGCTCATTCACATGAGTTCGATGAAAAACCCTTCAAATCGTCAATGGCGATGGATCAACTACATTTATCAGTTTAACTTCAACATTCATCACATAAGAGGTCAAGACAATCAAGTTGCTGACTTTCTATCGCGACAAATGGAGACGGAACCTCAAGAAGCCATAGTTAATAATATCAAGCTAACAGAATTAATTATCCAACAAAAAGACGAATCCTTTATTAAATCACTGAAATCAACGACCTTGAAGCTACAGGAAACTGAAAATGGCGTTCTTGTTGATGTCAACAACAACATCGTCAGGATAATTCTACCCGAAGCCTTTAGACGGCTAGAATTCAACCGTCTACATAACATGTGCCACCCTGGGGCAAATGCGACGATCAAAATGATTAAACAGAAATATGTTTGGCCAAAAATGAGAAGTCAGATACGTAAATGGTGCAAAGAATGCGAGTCATGCCAAAAGAACAAGATAAATAGACATACTAAATCAAAACTAGGACAACTACCAGACAGAGGTAAATTTAAAATAATTCATATTGACATAGTAGGTCCATTGCCCTCAGTCAACAACAAAAGGTTTCTTTTGACAATCATTGACAGATTCTCCTCATGGCCGGAAGCCTTTGCAATAAATGAAATAAACAGCTCAAGCATAGTTAATATACTCGAAAAAGAATGGATTCCTCGATATGGAGCGCCAGAAATTGTCATTACTGACAATGGCAGACAATTTGTCTCATCAACTTTCAAGGAGCTGTGCTCAAAATATGCCATCGAACATCGACATACAACTGCATACCATCCTCAATGTAATGGCAAAATCGAAAGATGGCACAGAACATTAAAAGCAGCTCTTCGAACACATTCCGACAATGCCAATAGAAGTTGGGCTAACGACATACCGGTAGTTATGCTTGGCTTAAGAAACGTCACATCAGAAGAAACCGGTCTATCACCAATGCAAGCGGTTTTTGGAACCGATTCCAGAATGCCAGGTGACATCGTACTAAAAAAATTGAAGAAACGCAAATGCAACGAAAGGTCATACTTTCCGAAAGAATTAAAAACATGCAGTCACGTATGGATGGTCAAAGAATCAAGGTCTTCCCTTCAACCAATATATGAAGGACAGTGAAGATTTCAAAACATATCAAATTGAACAAAATTCAAAGATAGTCAGAGTCTCAGTTGACAGACTGAAAGCCGCATTTTCAAGCTAAGATACTCCATAATCTACGTTGGGGGTTTATGTAGCCATCCAAATATTAAATATAAACTGTTTAATATTAGGATAGTTTGTTTAAATATTCAAACATTATTATTAAAATATATTTTGAAATGTCAGCGTGTTCTTCTCCCAACAGTACTATTAAATATTCTTTAAAAAATTAAATGTTTCAATATTTAAATTTAAATAAATTTTTATATTTTTTAAAATTTTCTTTGCAATTTTGCTAAATATTGGTTCTAAATATTTTAGAAAAACTTAACAATAACTAGTCAGTTGCGGGATTATTTATAAAAAACAATTAAATAAATAAGTAAGCCATTACCGCAATGTTTATTATTTGGAAATATTTCCACTAAAAAAATAGAGATCAGATGACATTTAAACTACTTATTTTAATAAGTAACTAATCATTGTATTTTTCAAAGTGTCACCAACATAAGAAATATAATTATTTATTGAAATTTGTAAAATAAATCCATTTTTCGTTTTCAATAATTATTTCGTAGAAACTCTTATATCCGACCAAAAGTGGTCATGAGTTAAGAAATTGCTTTTTTGTATTTATCTTTCACCAGACAGTATTTGAATGGCAAACATCAAGAAGTTCAAATAGGTCTTGTATATCACTTGTCTGAACTTTAATTTGTGATCAAAAATATTTAACGTTCTCAAGATCAAAATTAGGACATATTGGAGCATTACCAAGATTACTCCCATAAATTGAGTCAATCCATGACTTTAGAATGCACCTTATTTTCTCAATATTCATAAAATATCATGCGTTGAATATGAAAGATTTCCATTATAGCATTAAAATCATGAAATAATTAGTAAGATTAACAAATTTTTGAAAAAAATTACGATTTTCTGTATTCTTAAAGCAAAATATTTAAATAACGCAAATCTACTTACGACCATTATTATCATCAATATTCTTTTGTCAGATAAATAAATATTAAAGTCGGTGTTTCTGACTCCACGTGTTCTGTAAAAAACAATTAGACAAACAATATTCAACGTATATCTGTATTCAAATTTGTATAATCTACAATTTACAAAACTCCGAATATTATTCTGACTATTCAATAAGTATCGCTATGACCGCTTTGGCTCTGCACGTTCTACAACAATAATCACTACTTTTTAATACTTTGTCTTAACTTGATTCTTTTATTTTCCTTTCTGTTAATTCTAATTTCTGACTTTAACTTTCCCTTTAATCCTACTGTCAAATTGTTCGTCCCTAATTGAAGCAAAATGCGTATTGCTTCTGAGCTTGAATTCCTTTATATAGTTGAAATAATCGCATTGAATAATGGGATTTTGGCTACTTCGTATCCATTTGACAAGCTTTACCTCGTGGCCTTTTCATCATTTCTCCTTCGAAAGAAATAATTAATTGTCCTACATTGCGTCTCCCTTTTGATAATCTTTCCCCCGTTTTTCCATTACCAACTTCCCAAAATCAACTTTGTTTACTTTTCTTTCTGTTTACTTAACTCGGGTTTTCCTCAATTAATTAGTTGATTAATTAACGATTTTCTGTTTTTGTACGTTTTCTTGCACTTCGACTCTTTCTGAACATATTCTGATGAATCCATTATCACTATAATCTCATCTGTATCTGATGCGTTTTTCAAATTTTAATTCGATGATTTGTTGATTTCTTATAATTTCGAATTTTCCGACATTCCCTTTTAATTATATGGAAATTATAACCATTAAAAATAATTTTAAATATAAGAACCCCAACAATATTATTAAACAATTATTATGCAATTAAATGTGGACTCAATTAATGAAATTTGCAAAAACCCAGAAAGATTATATCGAAAAAATCTGTGAAAATCAGTTATGCCGTAAAAGATAAGTAATGCTTCAATCGAAATAAAAATTTCACCTACTTTCATATTTACATATCCCTCCGATTTATCTATTTCCCCTAACAATGCACTGAGAATGCTGGATTTCCCACAGCCAACTGGACCAACGATTGCGACCAAGTGCCCTTCAGGAAACGTAATGTTGATGCTGAACAATCAAATTTGTTTCATTGAAAATTCCATTTCATTTATACTTTTTCAAAGTCGGTTCTGGGGCTGTTGAGTCCCATCTGAAAATTCCATCGCTGATAATGGCAGCGATTCCCGGAGTGTCATCGTGAGAAACGGCATCTTTATCTATTTCCTCACGCCTGAGAAATGTAGTAAGTCGTTTGAGAGAAACAGATGCCTGACAAATTCCACCGTGTAAAGCGGGAGAGTAAAATAATAAAAAAAACTTGAATCAAATTTGATATAACCATTGGTAACATCATTAGAGGAAATCTGAGAATGTTGAAAAGGGTTATCGATACAAATGCTTTTTCAGCATCCAGAACGTTGTCGCGCGACAACATAACAAACATTCCAAATGTCGTCAATGAGACTAGAAACGGTGCGCAATTAAAAGTAAATGAAATCGCGGCATTATAGTAAGCTGCCCGTTTCATGAACTTCAATTCCTTGTTTCTTATTTCTGTAACAAAGTTGATAAATGAAAGTTCCCATGCGTATAATTTGAGGACCTGGAGGTAGATTGAAATTGCGATTAAAAATCAGAATTAAAATTTACTTTAATTCCATTGAGAATCTCATTCATCATTTTAATCCGAGAATCAGTTACTTTGATCTGTTGAGACTACAAATTCAAAAAAAACTATTTGAGTTTAGGTTTAGAATGGACACAATAGTACAACATTATGCTATAATATTTACCATTTACTTTAAATATTTCATGAGAAATTAGCTATAGCAACAAAGACCCTAACTGCAGAAGGCCTAATGAAGTGTAAAGAGAAAAGTCTGTACTTGAATTTTAAATAGATGGAAAATCTTGTTGCAAAGTTTAAAATCAGAGCTTTTAGATTTTAGTAACATAAGGTCTGCGATACTGTATGTGATATTATAATATCAATCAGAGAAGTGGTTGCTATTCTTTCTTTGGACAAACGATACTCTACAAATGATTTTATTGTTTTGCAAAATAAGGATAACAAAAATTTTGAATGAATTAGTCAGTCCTGACTGCTGAAATAGAATTGCACTCAATTTGCTTTATATATAAATCACTTGAAAAAGGCAGTGCCGAAAATTCGTAAGTATCAACAAGCATCGATATATTACTGATTTATATTCTTCAAACTCTTTTTTTAATAAATTTAATGGAAAAAATAATCAGTGGTGAAATTGGAAGAATTAAAAGTTCTTATAATAATACAATAATAATAATAATAATAATAATAATAATAATAATAATAATAATAATAATAATAATAATAATAATAATAATAATAATAATAATAATAATAATAATAATAATACTGAATCAGTAAATATATCAAAAACATCGATATATTACTAATTCATAGTCAATCATTTTTTAATAAATACAATGGAATAAGAAATCAGTGGTGAAATTTGAAAAAAATTTCTTATAATATATATTTTCAAAACCAAATTTTCTGTTTAATTTTATAACTTAAAGAGTTTCTCCTACAAGCTCCTAAGTTATGCACAATTATCATACAAATATAGATCAACATGAATATACCAGTGTATTTTCTATACAATAACATTCATGTAAATATTGTATGACTACTTGATTTTAAATTGCAAACTGAGTTAATATGTTAATTTTTAGATTTGTAACTATTTTGAACTTTTTAGATTTACAACTTGTCTTTTTGCAAAAATTCTCATAAATTGTTTGTTTCATTTTTTGAACTTTCAACTTCCTACAAAAGTTTATGCTTTAATTCTAGATCTACCTATTTCTACCAAAACCAGTCAAAGTGCTCTTTTGAAAAAATCATTAAAATATATATCAATCAAAAATTGAAAATTTATCGATGACAAAAATACTTTAAATATCGTTACTAAATACAGTATAGAAACACAAGAAATGAGATAACCTGAATTTTTCTGGTGATATTACCAATAATGGCATTAACCGGTATCATCAGTAACATAATCACCAGACCTGCCAAAACTGACGGCCCCAATTCATACCATAATAGAACTAGAGCGGCTATTATCTGAAACGGGCCACTCCAGAGCATATGGATATAACTGATTAGCTCAAGAAACTTTTGAGCATCAATTGACATTAGATTGACAATTTCACCCACCGTCGATTCTTTACGAGACGCCGTACTGAGCCGTAATGACTAACAAGAAAAGTTTAAAATAAAATTTGACAATACATTTACAAAGAGCAAGCAACACCCCTCCCCTCTCAAAAGATCCTATCTAACCGAATATAGAACATAATAAATACTTAAATGTCAACTAATAACATTTTATTCATATCCTTATTGATGACACAAATTTGCAATGTCAGCATTAATTTCAATAGAATCAATAAATGTATACATTTATTATAGATTATATATGAAATAGCACTAAAACACTCATAAGTATGTACAAATTCTAAAATCTTTCTGCTGATGAAAATGTGTACATTGGTCATGAGAGATGTGTATTGTGAATAACCGAAATGACAATTAGAAATCTTTATAAAGTTGATATAAATTTTAATATGGGAGTACAAAGTTATTAATCCGAGTTTTATGTCTTTCACGTATTTAAAAGATAGGTTAGATCGTATTAAAATTTATACAAGATTAGTTGTACGAAACTTATTGTTCATAGACCTCTAAATCCACAGAATAAATATTTAAGAAAAAATTTCCCGGAACATCTAACGCTATATTATTGTAAATAATAATAATTATTATTACTTTAATTTTAAGAAAGTAAATGATATAAGCCTTTTGCTGAAAAGTATATATATATATATATATATATATATATATATATATATATATATATATATATATATATATATATATATATATATATATATATATATATATATATATATATATATATATGAATAATCCTTGTCAATTTATTTCATAATCGAAAATTAATCAATTATTCAATTTCATTCAATGTCTACTTTGCGGCAAAAAGCTTATCTTATCATTTACTTGTTTAACATTTAATTAATGATGCTAGAACTCATCATTTCATTATTTTTATTATTATTGTGATTATAAGATAACGCCAATCAAACATTCTTTTCACGATTAATTTCGACAGTTTTCCTGTCATCATCAGGTGGGATATAATAACTCAAAATATATTTTTTTTTTTAAATTTTAACATTTAAAATTTAATTTAATAATTTAAAAAAATTTTTTATTAATTATTTAATTTAATACAACAATCAATACATACAATATAAAAAACCTATTTAAAAACTTATTTAAAAACACTCAAAACACATTAATTCTGCACATTAATTTTCAGATTCAATGATTTTATCAACAACGCCTCACAAATCACACGTTCCCAATAATTATCGAAATTTTTTAATAAAATTTAAAATCCTTAATTTAATGAGTTATTATATCCCACCTGATGATGACAGGAAAAATGTCGAAATTAATCGTGAAAAGAATGTTTGATTGGCGTTATCTTATAATTAAATCATTGCCATGTATGTTTAACTAATTATTATGATTATTATTATTATTATTATTAAGTGATGATTTCTTGGTGGCAGCATTTATTATTTAAAACAATAAAGTGATAATTTAAGCCTTTTGCTGCAAATAATGTATTTAATGAAAAGATTTTCGACTATAAGATAGTCCTTGTCAAAATTGTTTTCATTAAATACAATATTCGCAGCAAAAGACTTAAATTATCACTTTATTGTATTATTATTATTATTATTATTATTATTATTATTATTATTATTATTATTATTATTATTATTATTATTATTATTATTATTATTATTATTATTTAAAACAATAAAATGATAATTTAAGCCTTTTGCTGCAAATAATGTATTTAATGAAAAAATTTTCGACTAGAAGATAGTCCTATAAGATAGTCCTTGTCAATCAAAGGCTTAAATTATCATTTTATCGAAGCTGGACGTTTTGGCGCAAAGCCGTTTTGGTGCAAGACATTTTGGCGCCATTTAAAAATAACTTCATGTTTAATTTAACATTTATAAATAATTTTTTGAAAAAAAATTATAATTATTTATTTATCAGCTTTATTACTGCCGGAAATAAAAAAAATGAAAAGACAATATAAGCAAAATAAATTAAGAAAAAAAGCTAAACTGTTAATAATATTATGTTCAAAACAAAACAAAAACTGTATGAACATAAGAACAGTGAATGGAGAGGATCGTACCAACAACTTTGTTGAAGCAGCACATCGAAGATTGCAGGCCGAATTTGGGATGGATCACCCAAACATTTGAAAATTTATAGACGGAATTCGAGGTGTTCAAAAAGGGCGTGACCTTGTATATGAGCAATTCCTTCGTGGAAACCAGCCGCCTGTAAAACGCAGAAAATACATCGCAGCAAATATCAGAATCATGACAATTGTGGCGAGTTACCGAGAACGAAACATCGTTGAGTACCTTAGAGGACTTGCGCATAATTTCTTGATGGATTAGGCCTAATAAACACGGACTTTCGGAAAACTTATATATTAGGCAAAAGGTTAAATATTCTACATGTTTTGCTAAATTTTTATAAGTTGACTATTTTGTATTTTCTAAAAGTAAAATATTGGATGACAGGATTCTTTAAACGTTTTGCAATATATTTATTTTGGATTTATTGTAAAGTAAAGTATGTTCATACAGTTTTTGTTTTGTTTTGAACATAATATTATGAACACTTTAGCTTTTTTTCTTAATTTATTTTGCTTAAATTGTCTTTTCATTTTTTTTATTTCCGGTTGTTGTGTTACGGCTATTATGCAGTAATAAAGCTGATAGATAAATATTTATAATTTTTTTTCAAAAAATTATTTATAAATGTTAAATTAAACATGAAATTATTTTTAAATGGCGCCAAAACGGCGGCGCCGAAATGTCACGTACCGTCATTTTATTGTTTTAAATAATAAATGCTGCTACCAAGAAATTATCACTTTATACTTATTATTATTATTATTATTATTATTAATTATTATTAAATTATTAAAAGCCAGGAAATTGTAAATTATTTATCAGGAATGTAAAATCAAAATTACTTTTCTATAGACGGCAGAAATCAACGAAGACCTAACTCTCATTCCAATTTTGAATACGATATGGAAATATTGATGAAGGATAAATGTCCTCACCATAGCTGATATCATCATTAACGCTGCTATAAAATATCCCTTCCAATAATTGCGATCTTCGGAATCAGATACAAATTGCAAGAGTAATCTGAACATTTTTATTATATATTACGAACATTGTGTAACATATTCATTACTTCGAAGAGTATATTTTAATTAGTCTTTTTACGGTGAAATTCAAAGAAATCAATTTATTTAGATTTTTATCAATAAAATATCATAAACACAATGGATAAATCGGTATAATAAGATTTATTATGGGATCTAGTTCATTACCGTCATTCTGGAGAACCAGTACCTTGCAGCATAATAATATATTAAGTTTTATTAACTCTTTCAGTGCCAACATGATTTTTTTCAAGTAGAAAATAGAAATTTAAAAATATTTCTTAAATAATTTTAAAGCTTTTTTTATGAAACGCATTTCAAAAACACAAAAATTAATTTTTGGTTTGGCACTTAAAATCCTGGCACTTTCGGCAAGTGTTACAAGAAGCGATTGCGCACCTTGTCACTCAAAGGGTTAATATAGGATTCAGTGTTTTGTAAGTATTTGCTCTAATGCTTCAACAATTTGAAAATCGAAGGTTGTGGTCATTTTTTTAAAGAAAAATATCAACTAGGAAAATTTTTAGAGATCCAGAAAGAAAATAAAATCTCTTAGAGCAGTCCGACAATATGGAGGATAATGGTAGAATTGTATAAATTATTGTATTATTTTTAAGATAAAAGGATAATGGAGCTCTCTGGTTTTCATAAAAACATTTTAATATGCTTTATTTATTCCACAGAATAAATGGAATCTATATTGGTGTCCTAATGTGCAAAATCCACGAAAACAACCCAATCAAAATGGTAAGATGTAACAATTTCCCATGATAAATTGATATTATCATCTTCCTTGAGAAGTCTTGGCTGGGAATCTTCACTCATTTGAGTCTAGTTTAATGCCCGGGGGATATATTATTTATTTGAAGTTAAATTTCTCATTATTTTAAAAAACTTTAAAAATATTTTTAAGAATAAATGATTGATTTTTTTACAATAAAAGAAATTTATTTAAATAAGCATGTAGAAATCTTTTCAATAACTAAATATTTTGGTTATTTCCAAAATAGGGTTTTATTTGTATTAATTTTGAATAAAGATTTTCTCACATTTTTTTGAGCAAAATTCTACACAAAACATTATAAATTAGCTAAATTTCAAACATAAACGTGGACTTTATTTATATAGTTATCTTCAGAAAATATTTATCATTTCCTTTTTAAATACAAAATTAGAGTACAAATTATTGTGTAATTGTGTATTTTTTTATTATAGAAATTCTGTGATACTTTTTCTTTTCATTTATTTTTTTCTATTCGCCTATATTATGTAGTCCTATTTAATGTCGATTTTGGTAATGACGCATACACAAACTATTATTATAGGTTAATTTCCTGATTTATTATTAAAGGTCTTTTTTAATGTCATATTAATTCCTATTAAATACAAGTTTGTGTAATGCATTCACAAAAAGTATTTTTTTCTTTTTATTAGGGGTTTTATTTGGAGAATAAATGTATTTGGTCATTATCCATATTTTATATAAAAAATAGTTTGCGCCTTCTCGATAGAAAGAAATTGCAATCCTGTATAACAAAGAATTAAAGTAGTTCATCTCGATGAACCATTCAGATAGATGGGTGACTGACGATTTTGTAGCAAATAAACAAATATTTATGTTAGTAATTTTATTGGTATAAATTATGTAAATGAGTTCTCAGTCAAACAATGATTAAACTAATTGATGCTGTCTCATAATGAACTGGTCGGATCAGGATCTGGCTGAAACTGTGACATTGTCAATATTATATTACACTAATTGAATGCCGTTTTATTAACTATTGTAGCGGTCTGTGTAACACCCGATCAGATGCATATTTTCTGAACTATTTTAATGAGAATATTTATGTTATCAGGCATGGTCCGAACCGCTGACAAGAGTCCAATGTTATAACTGTAACAGACATTGATCTTCAACCAACTGGTTATTTCAACACAGATTTTGTAACGATGATAAAGTTCACTATAGTTCCAAGTATGGTGAACAGCCAACGCCAAAATATGTTGAATCAGTCGATAATCTTCCAGCAAATGTGCCACTTTATACTTCTATAAAAATGAATCTTTAAGGATTCATGATGTGAATATTTATTGCATCCAATGTGCATCCAACGGCTATTTATATAGAGCCAATAGTATCAATCCACCGACCATATTAAGAATATAAAAACTTACGAGTCAGATGGGAAAATAAGACAAAAAAATTTTATAAAATAGTTTAATAGTATAAAATGATTTTAAATTTTAATAATTAATAATTTACTGTCATTGTTACAATAATAATCATTTTTTCAATTGTTTTAAAATTAATTTTTGTATAACTAACAATAAATTTTAAAATAAAATAAAATCTTATTTAATACAATAGATCATTTTATAGTATAAAGTGATGATTACTTGGTAGTGGCATTAATTACATTTTAAAGCAATTAAATGATAATTTAACCCTTTTGCTGCGAAAATATATTTAATACAAATGAAAAAATTTTCAACTATTTGTATTAAATATATTATTCGCAATAAAAGGCTTAAATTATCATTTAATTGTTTAAAATTTTATTAATGCTGCTTACTATAAAATGATTAATTTTATTTTAGAATTTATTGTTAGTTATACAAAAAGTAATTTTAAAACAATTGAAATGATTATTATTGTAATAATGAGAGTGAATTATTAAATATTAAAATAATTATTAATAAATTAAATTGTTCAATATGAAATGTTATTTTTTAATCTTAGTATATTGTCGAGAGATTATGGAAATCTCCCCGTTTGGCAATGTAATGAAACACAGTACTGTATAGATGGTTTTCAAGTTATTTCTAACATATTTTGATGCCCTAGAAAATCAAGAATATCGTGAATAATCTTTTATAAGCCCGGGAGTAGAAGATATGCAACGCGAGATTTGATGAAGTTAATTAAGCAAGGATTGAACTTTGCCTTTTTCTTGTCTGTATCAGGGAGAAATATTTATTCACATACCGAAACGACTCATAATATACGAGTTTCTAAATTTTTAGGAATATTATCTTTGTTGTCGACATCTGGGCTAGTGAACTTATCTTTTTCTGGTTCTTCGATTTTTTTGGAAAGAAAAAACAATTTAATGTATTTGAAAGAAAATCAATTGATTGTTGTGAACCTCTGAAAGCAAACATAGAAAGAAAAAAACAAGGTAAAATGATTGATGAAATATTGGAAATTAAAATTTGGAGCTCCTAGAAAAATCTTGATGTTAGAAATCATAATTACTTAATTAAATGAATATAATAAATCGCGGAGTACCTGGGTAATAGAATTCTCAAGTAATTGTATTCACTAGTTCCAACATTTTTTATAAAATTCAATATTAAATTTGCCATTCGATTTATATGCTTCTCAACTTTAAAGTGTTTTTAAAAATTTTTTTTAATTCTTAACTAACTTCAATTTTATGCAAAGAAATTTTAATCGTATTTTTAAAATTATTACACACAATAATATTAATAAAATAATAATAATAATAATAATAATAATAATAATAATAATAATAATAATAATAATAATAATAATAATAATAATAATAATAATAATAATAATTGCCACTTGAGAATAAATAGTTAAATAAAATAAATAATTAAAAATAATAGTTACTTGAGCAAAATAGGCCCTAGAAATGCAAGAATATCATGAATAATCTTATATAACCCTGAGAGTAAAAGATATGGAAAATGAGATTTGATAAGGGCATTCATCAAGCAAGGATCGAACTTTTCTTTTTTCTTGTCCGTATCTGGGAGAAATATTTATGCACATACGCAAACGACTCATAATATACCATTTTCTGCATTTGGAGGGATGTTCCCTTTGTTGTTATCATCTGGACTAGTGAGCTTTTCTTTTTCTTGTTCTTCGATTTCTTTAGACTTTTTATGGGAGGTATTTTTATCATTGTTCAACATTTTACTTTGTTAATTGAACTGTCAATGTTATAAGTAATGTATAAGACATACTCAGATTTGTTGTCACGGTGTACACTGGATGCAAGACATTTATCAAAATTTCTTAGCAAAATCGGCACGATACTTGAACAACGCTCTCCTGTATTCAATACCCATAAATCATCATTCTTCAACGGCATTTTGTAGCCTTTTACTATTAAACTGAATAAAAAAAATTGAAAAGCACTACTCATAAATATTACATTTATTTATAATATGTATGCCCTACATTTTTAATAGGTGAGCTTTCATAGAACAAATTGTTTCTTTTAACTATGTATTTTAAGGAATGAACCTTAATCTTAGCAAATCAAATTGGTTAGAATAGTTAGTGACTTTGTAGCACGACCATCCGGTGTACCCCCTTCCTCGAAATTTTTTTTAAAAAAATTGCTATAGAGGGGTAAAAGCCTATGTAATATAGATTATTTAATTACATATTTTTTCTGACTATAGGCGGTCTCTTTGGTCCCAGGGAATTTCAATACAAAATCCCTGGCTCACTAAAATACCATTGCTCGAGTGGACCACATGACATTTTTTCTGACTATAGTGAGGGGGTCTCCTTGGTTTCAGGTATTTTCAATAAAAAATCCCAGGCTCGCTAAAACCCATTGATCCAGTAGCCTATATAGAATTTTTTCTCACTATAGTGAAGGGGCCTCTTTGGTCCCAGGATTTTTTCAATACAAAATCCGACTGTCACTAAAAAACCCATGAGATGTTATGGTCCTAAAAATATATTTTGTACATGAAATACTATCCTCGTTAAAAAGTCATTGTAACTAAAGGTCCCAGATTTTTTTCAATAGAAAATCCGATCCTCGTTAAAAAGTCCTGGTATTTTCTGGTGCCAGGATTTTTTGTACATAGAATTTATGGTCCGATATTTTGATTAATCGATGGCCTTGTGAAATTTTGGTGATTAAGTAAATTAAGGGCTATATAGTAAAGATATCAATGTTTTTTTATATTCACGAATTTTCGGCGCAGTCTTTTTCAAGTGATCACTTGAAAATCACTTGAAAAAGGCTGTTCCGAAAATTTGTGAATATAAAAAAAATCATCGATATATTTACTGATTCATAGTCAAATTTTTCGAATAAATACAATGTCAAGATTAAATTAGCTTATATTTAAAAATTAAATATGGAAAAGCATTCAATTTTTTTTTCAAATTCTTTTAAGTTTTAAAATAAGAAATTACAAAAAATTGTTTATTTGCCCACTTTTTCTAATATGCAGTTTAGAATAAATTTGGAAAAGTTAGTGAACTAAAATGGGGAAATTTATGAGATATTTAATTCTGTAGCTACAATAAGTCCAATAATTAAGGAAAAAGAAATGAGATTAATTATATCAATGGGATTGTCCATGTAAATATATATTACGATTTGGTTTTGTGAATATTTTATTAACTGTTATTCAATATTAATATTTTCCCTCGCATGCCATTCAAAGCCTTAGTTTCATAAGGTCTCATAGGGATTCGTAGGAATTCGTAAGGACTCACGTATCACCAAACTACCAAAAGGATAAATTACACAAAAAAGTGCAATTCCTTCATTATCAATGTTAAGATCCACTCGAAAGCCATTGTAAAAATAAATCCTTTTCTTTACTGATATTTCTTTGGTTGCAGATTTATCTAGTGTTTGCTCATCAATTACCTAATTAATACCGTCATGATTTCCTTAGCAAATTTTATTATCTGACTTAACTTAATAAAGGATGCCAACTTTACCGTTTTAGTTTGTTCATAACACTACACTGCATTTGTATTTACAAGCGTTGGCATGACAACATAAGGGAGTATTGCAAATGTTACACCTACAAAATAAAATGTTGTAGAATTTACTATGACGATTTCAATTCAAATTATTTCTTTTATTTGTCAAAACATAAGAAATTTTATAAGAAATTATTGAAATCATGTGAATTTAAATGACAAAATATTTGAGATTTTGACGCGGGTTTTAAAACATTAAATTTTAATATTTTTCAATAAATTTTTGGATTTATGCAGCGGTGGATTTAAGAATGTGCCGCTCCTAGGTAATTTATATTAATTTTAGTGCAACTTGAATTTAAATAAAAAAAAACATTGTATTATTTAATGATTTTAATTTATTAATATTTTCTTTCTAATTTATTGATTTACAAATGTATTAATTATCTCTTCAAACTCAATTTTCTCTAAAACTTCATGTTCTATGTGCATAATCGATATGTCATTTAATTTTGTTTCTTTCATTTGTGAATAAAGATAGCTTTTTATTCTTTTTAAACAAGAAAAGGATCTTTCAGCAGAACAATTTGTTACTGCTGGTGACAGATAAATTTTGAAGATGATTTCCAAATATCGAAAAACGTTATTATATATATATATATATATATATATATATATATATATATATATATATATATATTTGAATTTATTTTTTCAATTTTATATGGTGTTGTATTCATTTAAGCATAAAAATTTTAGATATACATAAAACGATGAATTATAAACATATATAAACATTTTCTATACATTCATTTTTAAAATATTCAATCCTAGAGAAACGAAAAGTTATTTTTTAAAAAATTTGAATTTTATTAATCGGTTACATGCTAATTTTTTGCCGCCCTAGGCATGTGCCTATTTGTAAATCCAGGATTGGATTTATGATGCAAATCAAATTTTTCAAAAATTTGTCCGAAGTTTAGGACAATTATCGATATTTTTCAAAATATCTTTGATTATTAGACAGAATTAAATTTTCTACAAATTGGTATGTAAAATTTCTATAAATTACAAAAGTTTTTAAAAACACATCACAAAAATTTAGCTTATTAGACTACAAAATCATTTAAATTTTTTGGAGTTGTCACGAAATAATCAATTCAATATTTCCCAATTAGCACATTGGTCCGTTATTTATTATATATTGATTTGATAATATTAATTACATAGTGAACTTTTACGGTGGAAAATACGAAGATTTAGCCCTAAAGTGCAATAAATAAAGTTCGCAGCGCCAAAAAATAATCGATATTATAATTCACAGCTACAGTTATATATTAATTCTAGCAAAGTGGTTGACCAATTATATATTTCCTTGAAAGAATAAACAGTCAAAATTATAGCGACAAAACTATGCATTACTCCATGACAATAAATTAAATGCTCTATTCATTAAAACAAAGAATCTTAGAGTTAAACAAGGCTTATTTATTTCTCCTCTTCATTGCCTGACAGAATGATGCTATGACATTTATCTTTATAATTGGGTTTAATTTGATTATATAATTTATGTGTTTTACGGTTAATAGTGGAGGGGTATCTAATGTTACGGATTTTTTATACAGCAAAAAAATAACTAACGGAGTAAACCAAAAAAATATTATTCTTGAGAGAAATGATGAATAATATTCTGGACATTCTTTCTGAAATTATATTTATAATAATTAATAATAAGGCGTAATAATAATAATAATAATAATAATAATAATAATAATAATAATAATAATAATAATAATAATAATAATAATAATAATAATAATAATAATTGATAATAATAATAATAATTGTATTTATAAAAAAAATTGATTATGAATCAGTAAAGATATCGATGTTTTTTGAAAATAATAATAATTAATAGTAATTATAATAATAAAACAATAGTGATAATTTAAGCCTTTTGCTGGGAATAATGTATTTAATGAAACATTTTTTTCGACTGTAAGATAGTCCTTGATAATCCTTGACAAGGACTATCTTATAGTCGAAAATATTTTCATAAAATACATTATTCGCAGCAAAGACTTAAATTATCGCTTTATTGTTTTAAATAATAAATGCTGCTACCAAGAAATCATCACTTTATAATAATAATAATAATAATAATAATAATAATAATAATAATAATAATAATAATAATAATAATAATAATAATAATAATAATAATAATAATAATAGTAATAATAATAATAATAATAATAATAATAATAATAATAATAATAATAATAATAATAATAATAATAATAATAATAATAATAATAATAATAATAATAATAATAATAACATTACAAATCTGAAAAAGTAATTAATTAATTTTATAACCAACCAGATCAACGTTTTCATCCGTTTTATTTATCAAAATATCTTTCTCAGTTGCCCCATTATTGTCCACAGTATTCGGAGACATTTCAAGCTTTTCTGAAACATGATTGTCATCCGCATTGACAGTGAAGGACATTTGGAAATTTTCGTTTTAATGTAAGCCTTCTAATTTCTCTCGGAGATAATTTCTCGGAAAAGCAACTCAAAACCAAGGACAAAGTAACAAAAGTCAAGTTAATAAAAATAAAACATTCTCTAGAATAATCTCTAGTGGTTATCTGAACAGAATTGTATTAAATCTTTCTGTTTTGACAAATTTATCCAACTTTCTGCTTCAAACCGAGACCAGAAGCACGGGCCCTAACGCCGCATAATATGAAGTGCAACAGCCAATAATTGAAATAAAATCCAGAATTCACAGCATTACATCTGCGTTCAAGACCGACCATTATTGTCAAAATTGTCTATGATAATCATCAACAAGTAGTTAGTTAATTATGGACTCAACAAACGTACCATACAGACCAAAAAGGAACAATTAGAAATTGTATATGCGTAAGGAATATTATTCTTCTTAGCAGAGTTATATATGAGCTCGAGAATCTGCAGAATCATCAGGCAAACTATAATAGCCTGAAATATTTGTATATGAGATTAATAATTTGTTTCACACTACCATATAACGTTATTCGACCTTTTATTACTGACTGCACGCTCCATTAACCGCATTTACAAAATAACAAAGTTATCACTACTATATTTTGTAAACATTTGCATTCATTCATTTGTATTATTAAACATTTAAACAACTTCTTCAGAAATCTTCAGAATTCAAGATGCAGCCAAAATTGCCTTTTCTAGAGTATGTTGCTTCCCAGAGCCAGAATTATTATGTTAACGGGATAAACAAACTTTCATATTTTGGAAAAAAAGGTTTTCGAATCTAACGGTTCATATTTTGATTAATATTAACCAAGTTACAGCGTTTCAAAGTAAAAAAACTTCATTAATTTTGACAGTAAACCAAAAAGATTTCTTAAACTAAGAAATGAGATTGAAATCAATCTTGAGATATTTACGCAAATCTTATATTTATTATATTTTGTGGGGAATATCGAAATGAAGAAATGAGTCAAAAAGATGTAAGCACTATTAAATTTTACATTAATTAATATTTGCATTATCTTCATCTTCTTTCAGATCGTAGATCAATATTTTTTAATAAATTATTATTAGTTTAAGCACTTTTCAACAATTGAAAACGTCTATGCCGAAATTTTGAAAGGTTAAAGTACATTAAAAAATTATAGATGTTAAAGTACTTTAATGCTTGCTGTTTATTATTATTCTTATTCATTATTATTATTATTATTATTATTATTATTATTATTATTATTATTATTATTATTATTATTATATTATTATTATTATTAATTAATTAATTAACTATGGTCCTCGTATTTTGAAAAGCTTTTAGAAACATTTTCACACAGAATTTTAATCACCGACGATTAATCTAGTATATAACGCCTAAATAATGGAAATGGACCATAAATATTTATTTTATCATCCTTGTGAGGAAAAAAATTGTAAGTTCTGTGAAGGAAATTGCATAATGACAGTAAAGTAAGCTAAATAAACTATAATTTATCATTAATGAACGTTTACAATGGCAATGGAGAGGGAAATATTAATGCTTATAAACGATTACAACAGAACGATGAATATATCAAGTTTATAAAGTGAAAAACCTGAAAAAAAGAATAAAAACGCGGAAATGTTAATGAATGTGCGTAAGAGAACTGAATACAATCTTTTATAAAAAGGAATCGAATTATCCTTCAACTGTTGGTAGTCATATAGCACCAATTTGTGTCACATCTTGCTCCAATTGTCTATAAATTTCTTTTATAATAATTATTAAACGCTTAATTTGGTTTTTCTGGTCATCATGAATTCCGATAGATCAAGGCAAGATCACCAACAAGTGAAGTTAAAGCAAGTTGATAAGAAGCATTGCGAGATTATATGTAATATTGCTATTAACTCAATGTTGGCGAGGGCTTCATGATTATTATTATTGCTTTATCCGACAGTGTGTAATGTGTATATCGTTTCCCCGGTGGTTCCTAATGTACTTCAACGAAAATTCACACGTATCACAACATTGAAACCATTCCATTTAACAAACAATTTGCTGACACAATGATATATCCATATAAATGTAAATTATACATTAGTAGCATAGGAGGAGGGAGGTGGGGGTAATAAACAAAAGGTAATAAGAATCAATATCTAAAAATTATATCCATGGGATTGGAATAAATTGGCTGTTATAACTTTCATGAAATTTACTTTGAAAATATACAAAGCAAATCACAGGAATGCCGAGTGATTATCCAAATGAACTCGTCCCCACCCCGCCCCGCCCCAGGGAATCTATAAGGTCAAATAAGTCTCAACGTGCAAAATAAAATCGAATGTTCCACAATTCCTCGATATAATTTATAAATCAGCGTTTTCTGATAGCAACCTTCCAACTAATGTCCCATGCTCCCTCCTTCCCAATAAAATAAAAATAATCACCAAATCATTACCGTGAGGAATTGCATAATCATTATATGTTTTTACATAATATTTCATAAGAATCCTGATTAAATCTCAAATAATAATAATAATAATAATAATAATATATATTACAAATCTAAATGTATCCATATTTAATAACTCCATATAAATATTGATATTTATAATAATATTAATAATAACAAATTGAAATTATTCAAAAATGGCTTTCCAGATTGAACTTGCAACTTACAAATTAACAACATAATAAATAAATAATAATCAAAGCTAACTAATTTGATTATTGTCAATTTTAAAATGGGCCTCTTGTTAACTTTCTTTCTTATTAAATGGATAATATACGGAAAACACAATATTAGATATCCTAATAAATAAAGAGGAGCATCAAAAAATTGAAAGCAAGTTGGTATATCAGGCGACGATGAATTCCATTCTGAAGCCCAGTCCTACGTTCAAAAATTAAATCAATGTAATATATGTTCATAAATTATAACTTACAGTTGACATGTTATAACATGTGTTATTTGGTACTAATTTATTCATATTTTTTTAGTGGATTAGTGAAAACAATTAATTAATCAAAAAAAAAGTTTCATTATAATTCTACTTAAAAAAGAATTTTTAGCTTATAATTAAATTAGTATAGTTAAACAAACATTTTAATAATTTAGGTTTAAAGGTATCACTCGAACAAGTTTATAACTGATAATTATTTCTGCTTCAAATGATAAAGCAATATAATATCATTCAAAATTAGTAATAACAAATTTTCTGATAGTTAAAATAAGAAATTATAAAACTTTTAGTATGCTTTATTTGTAATGAGTAAAGGAAATACAATACAATTTTTAATGGCGGACTAATTGCAAGATTATTTGACTCTCATGTATGTCGAATAAAAAACTAGAACTCATTTTCATTGTAATTAGAATCCAGAATTTTATTATTTCGTAGTGACCGGCCTTCTCTATTAGAGGGGGGGGCAGGATACAAATATTTTCTTGGAGCCCTAAATTTCTTTTAAATGTAACAAAGAATAGAAGTATACTATTCAAATTGAAGTACATATATTTCTTTATTATAGAACAAAAAACATTAGTAATTCAACATTAATTTTTATACAAAACTACATTTAGTAATTTGTGATTTTATTAATAAAGTCAGAAAAATCACAATTTTTCCTAGACATCTTTTCAATGCTCAAAAATATAACCTTGTTAAGTTTATCTATGGACATTGGAGAAAGTAGATAATATTTTATTAATTCCAATTTACTAAAGGAGCATTCAGCACTTCCAACTGCTACGGGGAGTGTAAATAAAATTCTTAGAACAACTAATATATTGAGGAAATTTTCATCATAATTGCTATCGAAAAAGATATTTGAATATATCCTTGGAATTCTCTACAATAATATCATTGTCTACATATTTATTTTATAAAATACTATAAAACATTGAGTTATTTTAATTAGTTCATCATTTTCTAATTTTTTAGTATAATTAATTTACATTTCTAAACAATATCGGGCATATTTGCGAATCTTTCTTCAATTTGTACAATAACCGTATCAATTACAATATTGAAAAGATTATTTCAGAATTCTTAGAAGGAATTTGTTGTTACTTCGTCTTCTACCCATTCAGAAGACAATCTTTTCTTTCTTCTAATTCGTCTCTTGGATAAACTCTCTGAAATGTGGGTTAGGGTTTTACACCTTTAAATTTACCCCTCACAAAGCTACCTTTACTGTAACATTACATCTAAATTAAGATCAATTCATTTTTTCAAGTCTACATGTTTGTCCTTCCCAATTTGTGTCAGATACGTTTATAAATGCTATAAATGATTCTTTAATTAGTTATTTCCTGTTTGTAAAATGTACATATCTAATGATTATTGGTGTCATTCTTTGTGGGAAATATCAAGTATTATCCAAATATTATCCCTGTATTTTATACTCACTTGAGCATGGTAGTAATTTAGCTTAAAACTAGTATGTCATTTAAAATAGCATGGAAGTATCGCATATTGTTTTTGAATCTCGAAATTACTTTTAAAAAAAAACGTTTAATACTATCTATCTAATTGTTAGGGGTTCGACGAGACAGACACAAAAACAAGGTGAAAATCAATAAAAACGTAAAATTCACAATAATGATTAAAAGTACAAAAACATTAATTAACACATTGTATGAGGGTCACTTAATTTTACGTTTTTTGCAGTCTGTCACTTGAGCGCGGGTCACTTAAAAGTATGTTTTTAGTCGACTTGCGGTGGAGAGCGGGTTTCGTATAAATAAGGGGTCAGTTGTAAGTCCATATGTTTTTTTATATATAATGGCCAGTTGGTCGAAAAAAGAAAAGTAACAGTATTGTAAAAAGGAGTAAGAGTGCATTTAACTTAGTGCTAACCCAATCGCTTTGAATCTAGCGTGCCAGAAAGGGACGTCTTCCGTTGAAAGATTTATCCCTACGCAAGATTCAGGGATTCAGAAATTGAAAAGTGTGCAGAGCAAAAGTGTTATTTAAAGTTGTGTAAACGGAGATTGTTTCATTAAAGTGTGTAACAAAAGAAAAGTGTAATTGTGATAAATTCGAATAAATATTATTGTGTTGGTGTGTTCGATTTGCTTAATAAAAGGACATCAAAGAGTCAGAAAGTGACACTGACTTATACAAAAGTCCCAACATAGTATTACACTTTATAATCAGTTTTGCGATTTAGATTTAATTTTAACATTTAATTTATTATCATTGCAGCTATGCATCAGATTTATGTTACCAAGGGGGCGAAGGAGGATTTGATCTCTGATCGTAATGAAAACTTTTGAAATATTAGAAAATATCAAAATCAGATCAAAAATGACCAAAATATAAAAGATTCAGATTATATTTAATTTCAGAAGGAATATTTAATTTTAACATTTTGATTCGGTAAACATGATATAAGCGGAAGCGCGTATCAATCTAGTTCAATATAAACTGATGAAAATGACTAATTATTAAAATGAAAATTACAGATCTAAGGTTTCTTGAAATGTTGTCATTGAAAATAATTGTTTACCTACTTTACCTTGAATTGGTGGGAAAGGTCGTTCCGTTTCCCACGATTCAGTCTACGTTTCCTCATCTAATGAATACCTCATTTCAGTTACAATTTCCAATTCATCCGCCTAATGAACCTGCCACCAAACACATTACAGATACTATGGTAATACGTATCACTAATAAGTCCGAAGCTGTCCTCGAACGACATATTTTTAATCATGGATATTTAGACACAATAGATGATGAATTCAAAGGAAAATATATGGATATACCATTATTGGAGGTTGACCAAAATAAAATACGAGTTTCTATTTTATTTAAACGGATATCTCATGGTCAAACAATTGAGATTTATCTTCTCTCAGCGCAAACAAAGAAAGAACGAAAGAAAATGCTAAAAAATCTAAAATTATCAAGACAGATTTATAAATCAGTTATTTCGTTATACATTCCCTACAGATTGGAGTTGAAACAAGAATCTGACAACAGGACAACAAATCAACATGAACTCCACCGACAGGTGGTGGCCACTTGTAGAGCTTACGATGGATTTCCCCACGGAAATGTCACAATTGAAATACCAAAACTTTTCAAGGATATTAAAAATGAATTTGATTTCAATAAAAATGAATACAAAATTTTGTTCAATGCTTCAAAAGAAATTCATAATAAAATAATTAAATGCAAGGTTAATAACATATCCATTTCAGAGTCAATTCAGGTCTTACGTAAGTTTTTTTATTAAACGAATAAAAAGTAAATATAATCATGATTTTCTTACTCTGACTAAATGCTATTCATATTTTATCTTGGAAAGAAATCCCAAAGGGTTATTCACAACCTTTTGCCTTACCCCTTTGAATCGGTTGACCATATAATGTGGCTCCATTTAATAAATTATTAATTAAATTGTTCAAGGTAAAATGAAATTTCTAAATCAACAATTTTGTTTTCGTCTCTTAGATAGACTATCTGTATTGGTTAATAACAATTGTTTTTTTTTGTTTTAATAATTCAAATATTGAATTAATTAATTTCATATACTAAATTAAATTATTTAATTAACCAATTTACAGAATATTTGTTTTATAAATTACCAAAGCATTTACATTTTCGGTTATTGTATTACCGGTCAAAAATATAATATTTATTATTTTATTGGTTTTCTGTGAATATTTTTTAAATATTACATGAAAAATAATAATAACATCATAATAATAATAATAATAATAATAATAATAATAATAATAATAATAATAATAATAATAATAATAATAATAATAATAATAATAATAATAATAATAATAATAATAATAATAATAATAATAATAATAATAAAATGTGTGCATACTCTAAGGATCATTTTGAAAATATTATATATTTTATATTTTTAAGATCCTCCATCAGAACTTTTAATCACTCCTCAAATAAATATATCTCTTGATAGAAATACTGTCATTTCTTGTTATACCAAAGATGGCTATCCCGCTTCACGTATCAAATGGTATTTAATCAAAGGTCCCGAAGACTTTTCAAAGTTTTTTACAATTGATTCAGCAAATTCTCAACTTCGTTTTAAAGCAGATGTGCCAATCAGGTCTTCGTGGGAATTTAACTGCTCTTCAGAATACAATTATTCAAATTCTTTGATCATTTTAAACAAAAAAATTTCTTTTTTCATTGAAGGTAAGTTTAAATACAATAATTATTTTATTTTTGTAACTATTGTGTGTTTATATTTTTTTGCTATATTTAGTTGTAAAGCAGTATTTCTCAAACTTTGTGCGTTAAGTATCCCTTCGTTTAAGTACCCCAGTAAGATTTTAAATATGCACAAGTAACTAAAACATTTATTTTGACAATTAACAATAAGTTTTGAATAGTTTTTCTTTATATTACTTATAGTTATATAATAAAAATGAAAAAATTAATGGCCTCAATGAGCTTCTTTGGGTGCAACTAAAATATCTATTTTTGGCTTAATGTTGCTGCAAGCTAAAATTATATAATTTTCGGGACACAGCCTATTTCTAATTTTATTTCTTAATTCCATTAGCACAGAAAAACTAATTTCACACAAATACGTAGTTGAAAATAGCAAAATTACTAAGAGAGTCCATTTCTTAGCTCACTATATACTCATTTTTGGTTTTTTTCCAAAAGGCTGAAACATCTTCTTCCATTTCCAATGTGGTATCCACGGAAAGCACCATTAGTTTTCCCTCCGTAATATCTGAAATTATGGTTTGTTCAATAAGTTTTATATTAAATGAATCTATGCCCCAAAGCTTTTGTTGTATTCCTGTTCATCCATACAAGGAAAATATTGTTTGAAAAATTGTTTAATTGTGGTTTTGAAACTTTCACTTAAACTAATTTTGTTCTTTTGTACAAAGTTAGTAAGCTGTGAAAATGAGGTAAAATTTCCGCATATTACATTTCTCTTCCAAAATAATATTTTAGTCTTGAATGCATTTACTTTATTACTTGTTCTGAAAAGGCGTCAAATACATTCTTAATTATACATGCACTATAATTAATCACAAGTTGCACTATAATATTTAAATGCACTATATTAATCAGTATGCAATATAAATAACATTGTTACACTATAAAAATCTTTTACATGCACTAAAAAAACCTTTTATAAGCACTAAATTAATTTTTAAATTAAAATTAAATTTAAAAATGACATGTATTTAATGTTGCACTATAAAATGATCAGATGTTGCACTATTTTTAATAGCAAACTGCACTATTTTATAACATTTTATAGTGCAACATTAAATACTCCCCATTTATCGACATTTTAGTACGGTATCCAACAAAAATGAAAAATAGTAAAAACAAGTTAAATCAATGTAAAAAATCCTTTTGTTTATCGAAAATATCCCAAAAATATGCCAATTTGCAAATCCATATTTCGTTTTCAAAATATTGAGTTTCTTTCTCTTAGGGAAATAACAACCTCTGCTTTTAGCGCAAAAATTCAATTTAATACTTTTCTTCCAAGTCTTTGGCATGTTCTTCTTCGTTCACCTGCGACGTGCTCTATTCAACACTACTCGTTTTTTCTTTTAATTCTGCAGAACTTTGCATATTTAATTTGATCAGAAATCGGTCCATTGCAACTTTTAGGTTACCAAAAAAATTTAAATTTACATGAAAGTGATGCTATGTTAGCACAAAATACTTTCAGATATTTCAACAAATTAATTAGATTCACACGAAAATTCAGTTAAATACTATATTAAAACAATACTATTATTTCCAACAATATTTTTGTGGTTATTCTCCCAAACTTAAGTAACACTGTCAGTGCCACAGAAAATTGGTATATTTGGCATAGCAAAACATGCATTGTTTTCGATCAGCCGTTCCATTACTTTTTCGCTTATTTAAAATATGGGTAGTTTTATGAACTTCAGATGTGGCTTTGCTGTCATAATCCTAACGGTACGAAGAATAAATTTCCAAATATTGTTGTGGTGCGAGCGGCAAAGCACTGTCAGTCAAAAATGATTGACATGGCACTGAGAGTGTTAACTTTGCAAATGTCCACACCATATACACTATTTTCTGCAATAACATTTTGTCATTTATATTTGGAAGCACCATTTGATTGACATTAATTCGCAGCAAAAAGTATTTATGTTAAAATTATATATTTGAATAAAGTTCTTCATATTCATAAATATTCTTCATCTACCCGCTATATATTATATTAAAATTTGCTCTTTTCCACGAATTCACACTTTTCTCAACAACAATATTTCTTTAAATATATATTTTTCATTTGAGTACTCTTAATATTTATTTCTTCGCACACTCCACTTTGAGAAACACTGTTGTAAAGCATATTCTCTCTATTCAAGATCAAAGGGTGTAGAGTTCATGCGGTTACTGTTCCTTGGATTTTAAATATTTGATGATGAATTTGTTCCAAGGTGTCATAATGTGTCAAGTAATTTTTCAACAATTTACCTTTGTGTTCCACCACCTTAATAACCCGATGCCTGAGCGAAGGAATAAATTTACCAGGATACATTTCTTTAGCTCGTGCTAGAAATGGGGTCGTACGGGGATTGGTACGCAGGTTCTTCACTAAAGGGGTTTTAGTATTTGTCATTTTTTTATAATTAAAGCCCATCATTGATTTTCAGTAATTCTTTACACCTATCCCTCGCTTAACGAAACTAATTCGTTTACGAAAAGTCGTTCGTAAAATGAGACTTTGATTTAATTTTAAAATTACGTTATAGCGAATTTTCGTAAAAATAATTTTCGTTAAGCGAGGGATGGTGTAAAATAAATTTTGTTATAAATTTTCATTAGATTTCAATCAATTTTATTTTAATTATATTTACAACTTTTCGTTAGTTACAAATTTCCTTATCCGGACGTTTCATCGCCGGACTCTTCATTATGCGGACGATTCATCAAGAGGTCTGTTCATCATGATATATTAATTTGCTTTCGATATATCTTACTATATGTATTACTATGTTAAAATAAAGTAAATAGACAAATTAATAGAAATTGCAAAAAAAAACCTCTATTATTTATTTATTATTATTTTATTATTATTATTATTATTATTATTATTATTATTATTATTATTATTATTATTATTATTATTATTATTATTATTATTTATTATTATTATTATTATTATTATTATTATTATTATTATTATTATTATTATTATTATTATTATTATTATTATTATTATTATTATTATCCTGTGATGAACAGTCCGGTGACAAATCGTCCGGCGATGAAACGTCCTAGAATCACAAATTTCAGTTAACTCAAACAAAATAAATTTAATTTTAATGTCATTCTATTTTTGAATATTTTGAAAAGGTGTTAAGTTAAACATTAAAAGGTTTTCTTTATCGTTCGGTTCTCGAAGTTGAAATGTCTGCACATGTCTATTATAGACAAAAGATTTGGAAAGCATTGATATATAGAAAAATGTATATATTAATTAAAATCCCATAATAAAATTTAAAAAATAGAATTTTAATAAATCCCCTTGTAGAAGACTCAATTGAATGAGTATCAGGCTGCCCAGTCCAAATACTTTGCAAATTTAATAATAAAAGATATTAAAAAACACATCAACAGATTAATTGAAAATTCGGAGTTCTCGGTAAACAAAACCAAGGATCTCGGTGATATGGCAAGACGACCAGATAAACTAACAAATGCAATTGAATCTTTAGGTGAAAGAAAATTTAAAGAAAATTTATCAAAATATCACCGGACAAATAAATAGATGGACTGCCCAAATGAATAAAAGCAGTGAGAAATGTGTCCAAGGCTCACTAGACAAATTAAACATCATAACCAACCTTACCCAACAACTCAAAAAAGAGCACAAATCGGTCAATACTCACCAAATAAATGAGATAATCCTACTCAAAAGCAAAATAGAACAATTAAAGAATAGCATCGACTTACTAAAAGAAACCAAACCGAATAAATTAGAGGAACTGAAAGAGAATTATGAGAGGTTCAATTCTTTGGCAGATTTTATAATTAGAAATCTCTCGAAAGTCCATCAAAATATCAGAAACGAATTAAAAACAAATCGAAAGAACGAAAAAAAAAGTTTAAACGAGAACATTAAATCAGACCGTTTGCTGTTCTGGTCCATTGATGGAATTCTTCAGTACGTTCGAACTGGGAAAAGTTTATTCGCTCACAAGGATAAATTTGAAAATATTTACGATATTTACGTTTGGAAATTCTTCGACGTCGATCAATTTCGAATCCATCTGACTTTTCGGGTGTTTCCTGTCGTTGCGTTGCCTCGCCGTATGCGAGTAACAATACAGCTTGTCAATAGTAACAACGATATCTACGTGTCGACCGCCAAGGAAATCTTGATTGCTAACCGATTTATGAAATCTCCGGATTTTAAATTCCATTATGAGGATTTTACAAATTTTCATAAAAATGAACTCGATTCAATAATAATGAAATGTCACTTTTTATGGATGTAAATCTATTACGTTTGCTTTTAATTTGGGAGAATAAATATTTGTATTTGATTTTATTTATTATTCAAAATTGTCAAAATTTCTGGATGGGCGACGTTGGTAATGTGGTGAATGAGAGAATGTCAGTAAAAGGTGAGCTCAGTCTTG